>WBMZ01010926.1:0-83075 GCA_013400975.1 Atrichornis clamosus | reverse complement strand
CCCGGGGCTGCGGCTGCGCGGGCTGGGAGCGGGGTCCGGGCACAGGAGTGTTCCCGGTCTCTCCTGCCTTGACTGGGAACACGGGCTAGGGTTACCTCTCACCTGGCAGACGTGCCTGTGCTGCCGCCACAGCTCGAGAGAGAGCGCCGGACGTTGTCCATGTTGACTGCAGGTTGCCTCCTTATCTGGGGACGTTTATTTTGCCACAGCGACTCGGTTTAATGATTTTCCCGACGCTGGTATTTTGACAATGATGTGCAAACGAAGTAAGCAGAGTGCTCAGGTTCACCTGTTAGCCCAAGGTGTCATCTCCAGCACCAGGCACATGGACAAACACCGAGCTGTCCCCTCCCCACGCACAGGGTCTCCGCTCAGCCAGCCGGGTCCCATTCCCGAGGGGTGGCTCGTGTGCCTGGTGTCTTAGTAGATACAGGGAAGGTGACAGAGCCATTGCTCCTGTCCTCTAGGCACTCTCTCCTTGCTGGGGGCTGGAGGTGGTGCCCAGCCCCAACCCCAGCCCATGTGGGACAGGACAGCAGTGCCGAGGGGCAGGGCCGGAGGGTGCTTGGGGTGCGGGGTGCTCTGTGCTGGGGGCTGGTAGGGTCTGGGCAGCTGGCAGGGACTCAGGGGGTGCTGCCTGCGGCTGGTCCCTGCCTTGTCCCAGTACTGGGTGTCAGGGCATGCATTACTTCCAGGTATAAGAAACTCTGTTTGAAAGAAGTCATGGGGGAAGGCTAGTGGCAAGTGTGGCATAGAACTTTATCTATTCCTTGGGGAAGTTTTTGTTTTGGAGAGGTTCCCGTGGCATTTGCTAAGACTTGGGCTACTGCTACTTTATTTCGTGAGTTTGTACCTACAAAACAGAGACTTCAGCTGTGAATTCAACTGTGTTGGGACTTAAGATGTGCTCAGGAGGACACAGAACCTGCCAGGCTGTGGCTGCCCTCCCTGTCCAAGAGCAGCACCTACAGCAGGCTCTGGAGAGTCTGGTACAGAGTCTAATCCTCCCATATTCAGCAGCCAAAACCAAAACCAGGTGGGGTGCCTGTTCTAGTCCTCCCCCACCATGCAAAGGGATATGGCCCAGCCTGTCCTAGTCCCCAGACAGCTGGAGCACAGCCCTCCCTGCTTAGCCTGGCACTTTGGGCAGGGAGCTCACTGGAAACAGCTGAAAAACAGCTTCTTCAGAGTCACCACGCTGTTCACCAAAGGTATGGAAGGTGCTCAGGGAAGGGATAAAGCCTTGACAGGCTGGATACTCCTCTGGATAAATGCAGCATGGAGTCATCCTGCATGGAGCTGGCCCAAATGCGCCAGGGCCAACCAGTGGCATGGTGTCACTGGGCCCTTCATGGGAGAGTCTTCTCTGGGGCTGAGGTTTTCAGCACCATTTTTGCTGGGGCTTTTCCCTGCCTTGTTCTAGCTCTGGATCTGAAAGAGAAAAAAAAATCCAAGTTGCTGTCCACAGGGGAGGTAGCCAGGAGTGTCTTTCAGTGAGAAGCTCCTGGTTTATTCCTGCAGAACTGGGGGTTATCTTTGCCAGTCTTGTTGTTTTTCTTTGGTGCTCCTCAAAAGCCTCTTTCCACTAAACAGTTTCTAACCGTTCAGGTAGTACCCAGCAGATAAATGGAGATGATTCTAATGAGAACAGAGCGGATAACTCCTCCTGCCCTGCCCATACCTCAGTAATGGCTGTGATGGTCTGTGGGAGCTCTTGTCCTTCTCTGTACTTTGTGCTCTCATTTGCCCTTTACTCTGCTTGGAGAAAGTGATGAATGAGACATGATGGGCCTTTGTTTGCAGCCTGTGTGAGATACTCAGGATGTCTGGTGCTGAAGTCTGAAGGCACAGGTCCAACTGTCTGGAGAATATGGGAATTTGTAGATATGGGGCAGAAAATTTGGGAAAAAATGATAAATTCTAGAAAAATTATGAATGCTGGACTCTTTTGCACTCTTCCATGGCTACTGGAAGGAAACCTGTTTATTTTGATGACTCATTCCACCAGATCAACTCTCCAGGTTTTTGATTTGGGCACTAAAAATAAGATGGGCATTTTTACCACTGCTCTGTGTGGTGCAGGGGGTGATGTCTGTCCTGTCACAGGCTGAAGGGAGACCTTACCACCCTGCACTGGACTATTTTCTTTGAGGACTTGGCTAAACCCCAGCTGAAGAATAATCACAGTTGCATGACTTCCTCTCTTGCACACATCTGGATTCCTGAGTAATTCCTGTTATGTCTAAATCCCTTTTCTAAGGACATAAAGATCAAAAATATTTGAGGGGAGTGGGAGTGTTATCAACTTAACAGGGCAAAAGGGATTTATAGCAACTCTTCTGCTTTAAAGCTTTCCACAAGGTACCTGTAAGCAGCTCTGTGGGTAGGAGTGTGTAATTCCAGAGCACTGAAGTTTGTTGTAGAGCCAACAGCATGGTAGAAGTTATTTGTCCTGGCTCCTGCTCATCAGCACAGTCTCCTCTTGTCTCCTTTGTGGCTCAGAGCACTGTTAGTTTTGCAGCTTCAGTACAAGCATGGAAGTGTTTGGAGCAGAGAGGTGTTTGCAAGTGCTTTCTGGATGTTAGAAAAAACCAACAATAGTATTGGTTAGCCCAATGCAGTCTGTGTTTTAAGGATGTTGCTGGAGCTCTGTGCCCTGCCTGGCTACACAGGTAGCTGTAACTAGTGGGGTATGTGCTCTACAGTGTGAGCAGGGGATGTGCGGCCCTGCCAGCGCCACAGATGCCATAGGATGCATTACAGGCAGTGGGAAAACTACAGCAAAGGATCTTTTAGCCAACAGTCATGTTGGGTCATGGTCTCCTTTGGCATTCACATGTTCTTCCTCTTACCTTCACTATCACTTGTTTCACTAAATGAGGACAGATCCGCTCCACCTGGTCTGAGGGTGCTCCAGTGCTTGACAGAACATTTCCAGTTGTTTCTGAGTGCATAGGGAACGCTTGAGGAGAAGCCATGTTAATGGCATGGTTCATCCTGACCCTCTGATTTAAGAGATTGATACTTCACAGCACACAATATTTTACTACATCTTCATGTAAGCATTCTGTGCCTGGGCTGCTCCTATACACCCTGGTCCTTTCATTGTTGCTGTCACTGGTGGATTTGGGACACCAGGTGGCACAAGATAGGCACAATAGGGAGAGACCAGGATGTAGTGAAGACGAAGGAACAGGAAAAAGGAGAGTACAACCCCCACTACCTAACAGAGTACATGAAACAATAACAGGATATTATTTGTGTTATATATCCTGTGACTGTTTCATTTGCTGTAGGAGTTCAAGTAGGGAAGCTCTGGCTTGTAAATTTACATATCTCACAGTCAGTGAACAGCTGTGAAACTCAGGGGCAAAAGCCCACTGCTTTAAAATTAAGAACATGACATTTCTTCAGATGTATATTTAAAAAAAGACTGGGCATGGCTAGGAAGTGCTGTAGATGTCGAGACCAGGAGGAAACATCAGTCTGAGCTTCTGTGCCATACAGGTGGTATTGACACAGGTGCCCCATACAAAGCCAGTTAGTGGCTGACTGGGGCAATTTATATATTATAAACATTATAAGAATGATTTTGTGCAATCTGATTTTTTTATTATAAAAAGATTGATTAGTTTAATAGGATTTTCATTTGACAGGACACTGGGAGGATCTGTATGCGTGTGAATTAGAAACACAGCAAATGAGGCTGTTGTTCACAGGATTTCATTTGTCACAACAGGTAGAAGATGGGCATCAAAGAGTGGCAAGGATGGTCTGACAATTAACACAGTGCTGTGGGAGCATGGAGGATGGGGTTCTATCCCCCCCGCAGCACATCATCCCCTTGTGGTGCTGCCTCAGTCCTTAGGACAGGCTTTGCAGTGATCCTTAATTTCATACTCATTTTCTAAGTGCTCATGACAAGCGTCCTCTGCTCTCTCCTATTCCTTGATCAATGTTCTGCCAGGCTCCATGGACCAAACTCCAAAGTACATCACTGACCTTAGCAAATGCAGCACAATGCCAAATACTCTGACAAAGCACTCCCTGCATGTCTCAAAGTGGTACCTACAAAGAAATAAATCATTTAATGTTCTATTCTGCACCTCAGGTCGCCCTGATAAGTAAAATGCAATGATTTCACTCTTCCACAAACTTAGATGCACATTGCAAACACAAATTCAGTTCTCCCTATTAGGCACTACAATATTGTGGTGGTCTTCGGAAGACCTTGTGTCTTGGTTTGAAAGACAGGCTGGAACCTTCCTGGAATGGAAGAAAGTACCCCTTCCCCCCCCCCCAATTTATTGTAACTTTGAAAATTACAGGGCTTATGAGCACAAATGTGGCAAAAGGAATAACAGTTCTTTACTAGGATATATATACGTAGCACAACAGAACAAACGACAATAACAACAAAAAAACCCCAATATCAGACGTTTCCCACCCGTCATGTGGTTTCCCCTGTGGTGTAGTTACCACCACACCTGGCAGGGGGCGCCGGCGAGGCTGGTGAGGCAGGGAGGCTGCAGTACCTCACTCACAGCTGCAGGGGGCGCTGGTGAGGCAGGGAGGCTGCAGTACCTCACTCACAGCTGCAGGGGGCGCTGGTGAGGTAGGTAGGGCAGAGGAGCTGCAATGAGTCCCCCGCAGCTGCAGGGGGCGCTCCCGTGGGGGGAGAATCAGGAACTTCGCAGAATGTTGGCGGTCCCAGAGGGAGAGGCAGGAAGGAGGTGACAAGGGAAAGGTCTCAGTTTTCCCCGGGTTCTCACGTGTCCGGTGAGGTCTCCTGGCGGTGGCAGCAGCTGGGGTCTCAGCCGAGGCAACAGGCAGCTGACTCTCTCCCTCTCTGGAGAAAGAGAGGAGGTGAGGGATGCGCGGCTTCCCCTGAAACACCCACGCCGCTGGAGAGGGTCTCCTGGCTGCGAGGGGTGGTGGACGGTGCAGATATCCAGCGAGCAGCAGGGAGGACTCCACTGCAGTACAGGGCAGCTGGGTAGGAGAGATCCCACAGCCAAAACCGCACCACCGTCTCCACAAGCCCAGGCTAAAACTGACCCCTTCCCAGCTAAGGAATGGCCCAACCCCAGTGTTCCCCACCCCCTTGTCCTTCAGAGCCTTTCAATGGCATCCCAGAGTCATCAGCCACTTCCCTTTGTATCTTAACCACCAATTGTTCATCCAGAAAGGCTGCACCCTTCTCCTTCCAGTGTCTCTCTGGTAACAGGTGGGAAAAAATTCACCGAGAAAGCTAAACCTACCACACCTTGGTTAGGAAACCAATGTTGTTTTGCCCTGCATAGTGGTTTGGTGAGGAGTGAAGAGGAATCCCCTTGGTGAATAATGCAGATGAAAGAGGAGGTGTAAAACTGCTGTTCCAGCCAGCACAGCCATTCTGTGCAGAGGGACACATGGACTGTTTGATGATCCAGTGAGATCATACCATGGTAAATGTCAGGTGCCTAACAAAGGTGCCTAATGAAGATACCAGTGATGCCATCACTGGTGTCTTCTAAGCACAATGCTTTGTTTTGTAGCCTCACGCTTGTGAGGGCCCCAGCTAGCAGTTCAGAATGACTGAGATCCAATCCATTTCAGTTCATACTGTCCCCATCCATAGCAATGTTTATACTACTGTAGCAAGCATTTGCATTATGATGATTATACCATTTGCCCCAGTGATATTGATGTTAACACATTGCACTTTTACTGCAGCTCACTTTCTCCTGCCCTGGCCTCAGCAAAGATTTCTGCACTGCCCCAGTCCTGCTGCTGTTGATGGTACCACCCCTTGCCACCACGAACCACCCAACAGAGGGCAGAGGGAGCCTTCATTTGGCCTCCCTGGGAATGAGGATGAGCAACATTCAAATAAGAGTTGTGTATGATGGAGGTGGTGCCTTTTGGGAGGAGCACAGTTAGTCCAAGGGTTAAAAGGTGGCTGTGTTTTTGTTTCAAGAACACTAGAAATTATTTACTTGTGAACAGGCTCTGTGTACACCCAGCGCAGGCAGAAACTGAAGCAAGACCCAGAAGATAATAAATTAAGTGGTGTGAAGGGAAGTTTGGACTAATTTTATTACCTCTTGCCTCTTATTTTCCTTATAGCCTTAACAAGAGGGAAACCAGAACATTTTGTTCTTTATGGGAACCCTGGGGCCAGCCTGTTACACAAGAGGCTGGTTCAGTCCCTGAGAGCCCCAGGCTCTGGGTTGTTGGTAAGTCAAGTGCATCATCTTCTCCTCCCTCTCCAGTAGCAGCAAGCATGCACAGAAAATCAACTGAGGACCAAACCCTGGGCCTCGCAGAGCAAGTTTAGCCAAGTAAATTCTCCCTTAACCGAGTCTGGGAAACCATGAGCACTGCACCTGGTATGTTAATGGCATGCCATGGGACTGGTACAGCAACCTTCCTGCCCATGCTGTTACTCACCCTAGGGTTGTAATTTGGTGCCCAGTTACTCACTTCACACAGAGCATAAGAAAGGCTGGATAAAAGAAATTGAGTGAATGAACAAGATTACTTCTCAGCCAGGGATCTTCTAAATCTGGACTGTTAGTCCAAGCCCAGAGGCTTTGTTCAGGGTTCACAAGTGTAATGCTGCAGCTCCAAGGGACAGACGGACTTAGTGAAATGCAAACTCCACCTCTCACTCATCAGGATTGATAGCTTGGGTAGGGTTTTAATTTTTAGTGAAGGACACTGAGGTATCCTGTTACGAGGTGCTACATAAGGTAAAGAAGGTACAGACCCCTGAAGCTGATAAAGACTATTAAAGAATTATTAATGGAAATCAGTTCATTAGCTTTATTTGGCTTCGCATCAAGCTCCAGGTATTTAAATCATACCTCCTCCCTTTGTATTAGTTTTGATGTTACATGGCTTTTTATCAGCACCTGTTCTGCTCTGAAACACAAGCTGATTTATACCAGAGCAATTTGGAAGAAGGCAAACCACTCAGGGGATGAGTCAGCCTTTCGGATGTAGATAATTCACAGCTGTATATATGAGGGAGGTGATCAGGGTGGGAGGGGTCTAAACAACAGCTTTGTCTCTACTAACATCTGCATGTCAAAAACTCTTCTCCAAGAGCCTGGCAGAAGCAGGCATCCAGCTCACACTGACACTGAGCATGTGCTCCCATCCTGAGTCCTCAAAGCATCATCCAGAGGGCAAAGCCGTAACTGGATCTAAGTGGTACCTCACCACAGGCTCAGCTGACCCTGCTTGCAAGGCCTCTGTGGAGCCAAGAGCTGGACAGAGCCATCAGTTAAGAACTGCCTGGTGTGTTTTACCTTTCCCAGCACCAACATGTCATGTCTTCTCCTGAAAACTCCCCAGCACATTTACAGTGTCACGTTCTTCACTCCCAGGGAAAAATAATCTTCAGCCTTTTGTGTGGGGAAGGGAGGAACAATCTTCCCAGTAGCTTCTCCTTCCTTTAAACATCTACATATCTTGGTTGTGTCATTTCCGTTCTCAAGACCTAATCACTCCCTCCCACTTCTCTGATTATGCACTGTGGAGCAATTGAGTAATAAAATAATTAAATAGCCGCATGTCTTTGTTATACCCTTTAATTATATTACTTGGAAATAATAATAGTTTCTCACCAACCTGAAGGGTTTGTTAATTCCTTCTGCAGATAACAGGAAGCAATTTACCTTTTCCTACTGGTATTTTTCTAAATCCCAAGTCAAATTAATCAATTCTGATTTCAAAGTCAATTAGAAATAGATACAGTCTGACACTATGCCATTATCTTCATGAATGAAATAATGAATTCAGGCTCTCCGAACAAAGCAGCCCAACAAAATTTCTCCTTTTAGGGATGACAACTTCAAGATATTAAGTCAGATTTTAAAATATAGAGCACTTCCTGCAATAATTACTCAACTAACAAAATGCTCCAGAAGACTTATTTATAAGAAGATTGACTTTATAATATTTATAAAGTGCTTTAACACCAGTAAAGAAAAATGACATGAAAACAAAATACTCCTGCATTTATAAATCAACAACTTAACACAGCCTTAATTCAGACAGAAGCACTAAGCCATAGTTAAAGACTGAAAATCCCTTAGGAGCTAATGGGTGCTGATGATTTCTCATGACTATTCCACAGTCATTGTGTGATACTTGCTCGGGGCTATCTCTATCCCAAAATAGGTAAACATCCACACTACCAAAATTGCCTCCATGGAGAGATGGTCACTGTGGTCTCCCCAATACCAGGACCAGCTTTACGTTGTTGAGTTATACAGCAATAGGGACTGAGGTCCTACAGGAAGGTGGACAAAACCCTCAGGAAACTCAGCAAAGACAAATGCAGGTGGTCAAAGATAGTTCTAGGTCTGGGAGGGAGTAACTCCAACCCAGCAGGACATGGGATGCTGCCTTGAAAGCAACTTGGTGGACTAGGTGCTGATAAGTTCAGTAGGAGCCCAACCAAGTGCCCCACAACAAAAAAGGGCATTCAGAGCTGTGTCACCCAGAGTGCAGCCAGGGGGTGAGATATGGGAACTCACCCTTTACTCTGCAGTGATAAGAACCCATCTGTGAGTGCTGGGACCAGTCTGAGCTCCCTGGCGCCTGTCCTATACAGGCACTGATGTACCAGAGTCCAGAGGAAGCCACCAAGTTATGAGAGACAGAGCACAGGACACATGAGGGCTGCTGAGAGAGCTACATCTGTTCAGCCTGGAGAGGGCAAAGGGCCACCTTTCTGCTGCCTGCAACTGCCTGAAGGGAAGGTATAAAGAGGATGAGCCATACTCTTTGCAGAGGGGCACAGCCACAGGATGAGGGATAAGAAGGTAAAGTTTCTACAAGTGAAATTCCAAACACATATAAGGAATGAAATTTGTGGGTCATCAAACACTTGAACAGGGCATGAAGAAGCTGTGGGATCTCCAACCTTGAAGGTATTTGTCTCTCATCTGTGCAACATTATTTAAGTTGGTTCTGGTTCAAGCATGGGGTGGACCTAGAGGCCTCCAGAGGTTCCTTCCTATCTGAATTATTTTGTATTTAGGTGATTCTGTATGCTTTAGGTGATTTTTGTGTGCTTCACTAAAAAAAGAAAAATACTAAAAAATCATTAAATACTTGTCAAGGAACTAAGAAACCCAGCGTGTTTCCAAGTCTGACAAGTGACCTGCTGTGCAACCTTTAGTAAATTCTGTAATGTTGGAAAGAAGAGGTTTGCCACATGTGAGGTCAATGGGGTTGGTTGAGTGGAAAATTGAAGGGAATGTAGGCAAGGTCTATTTCAGGAGAGGGAATTGGGATGGCTTCTGTTACACAGTCTTGTCCCAGCTCTTTTAGCTAAGGGAGCCCAGGGCTTCAAGGCATCAGGCAGCAACCTCCATTTGCAGATTTCTGTTCAAAAAACAAACAGAATCCCAATATTTTAGTGATATTGCAGGATTGTTTTTATTACCACATGAAAGATTCAAACATGGAAATGATTTACACTCTCTGCCATACAGACCCTTATCCTCAGTGGTTTCCCAGTCAGCTCCCAGCACCAACAGCACTTACTGTGACAGTTCTGCCTGTTACAATTGGATAAGATTTCATTAAAGGTTTGAATATTATTACTTACCATAGCCCAGTAAAGAATAAATGTAACACATATTTTGCCACAAGAAACAAGCTCTGTCCCAGTGACCAGTCTGGATCAGACTGAGAAAGAAAGGTAAAATATTATGAAAATTATTAAATATTACCTCTCAGAAATTATCTTCCAGAAGCACAGCTTCACCATACCAAACTAAGCAAATCTGGAAAGCTACAAAGCATTCAGTTTTCCTGGAAAGCCTTTGTACAAGATCATCCTGCACTGTTGTGGGAAACTTTCCTATCTGTTGAGGTTCATACTCATCAAAAGTTATGACAGGGAATAGCAAGAAAATTCCATCCTTCCTGAGTATCTTGCAGTTATAAAAAACACAGGGAAAAAAGAAAGTATATCAAGCATTCTCCTCCTCTCCCCAAAGGTAAAATCTTGGATATGGAGCTCTTCTGCCACTCAATTATATTCATCTTTGCTTACCATGTATTGTGTGTTAATTATTTATTTGTTGTTCCAGTTCACTGACAGGCCATGATTTTTACAGGGAAAATGATTTCTGAAAGAGTGTGAATGTGAGGATTGCTCTGCATTCCTCTTGTCCTTGCAAGCACAAACTGATCAGTAGTCTGTGCACCTGGAATACATTCTTTTTCTCATGAATTTTGCAGAGCAGATGGGACCAGTGGAGGAGGCTGGAGGCGTCAGAAGCTGGAAAACAAAGAGATTAGGAGTGCTGGGGTTGAACAACTAGCACTTGTCTGAAATGCCAGTTGGAAAAAGAATGGAAAAAACAGTAACAGAGGACAACTGATGTGCTTTTCTTGTAAAGAGACACTGAGTGTTATTCACATCTGCTTTACCTACCAAAAACCAGTAAGATAAAAAGAGACTGCAAATGGTGACACTGCCCTAGGGATGGTTATATGCACGTCTGCTTAATTCCACAGGAGCCACAGGGATGTGTCCTTGGGGCAGTATCTGGCTTCTTCCTGCAAATACTCAGCTCTGCTAAAAGCAAAATTAATCCAGGCAGCACAGGAGAAGGTTACAGTGCAATATTCCTACCTTTGGGAATCAAACCACAGGCAGTCTGCAAAACCAAGCCCAGTGTTATGTGCCAGCTGGGAGACGACAAATCCACTGGAAAGGATGCCCAGCTGTGCAGATGTGGAACTCTAGATGCAGTCAGCCAGAGCTTCACTGGCCAAGACAGGAATTGGTATCACAACACTGGACAAGAGACAACTGTTTAAGTAGGTGATACATGAGAGAGAAATCTCTGTTAAGAAAAGCTTGCAAAACTCATTTTTATCGTTATTAATTTGACTATACCATTAACCATGGAACTGTAAATGTATGTATATGTGGTCAAATATCTCTAAAGGAACATAAAGACCTAAAGGTGCATAGAAAAGCTTTAGAGAAAATAAAAAACCCCCCAGACCTCATTTCAGCTGATCAATTTGTTTGTTCTTATACTGGGTTGTAACCTTGGCTCCAGACTTGCTTACCAGGGACTCGTTCCTCTCTGACAAAGCTGCATGCTCCTGGCTTTTCTATACTCACAGCCTCTGGCTGAGCAGCACACATTGTTCTGTGCTGGAATTAAAGTGATTTCTGTGCTTAAGTGATGTGCACACGTACATTGGTCAGTCGGAACCACAGATGGCTGATTGGCATCAAAACGTGTGTGTTGTTCTGTTGGGGAAACAACTGGAGCTGTTTTCTTGCTTAGGCCTTATCAACAGAAACACTCACTTAATTGTGGCTGTGAGATCTTATGGGAGTTTATGCATGGAAGACAATCCCAACCAGTTGTGAGAAAATGCTAAATGTTGCACTTGCCAAGTATGTAATTTTTCTGAAGAATTTTTGAGGATATTCTCCCACTCGCTGAAAATTGTGGACTCTTTACTCTGATTTCAGTGTATGGACTCTCTCATTCCTCACTGTCAGAAGAGGAGGTGTATTGTAATTTCTATGCATTCACTTACGCAATAGTGCCTTCAGGTTAAGAAAAAATACACTTGAAACAAGAAAGGTTTTTCATAAAGGCTAAATAGTATCAATAAGTTAAGTACCTGCAGCAGATACATTAAAATCACAAAACCTTTGTTGTGTGTCCCAAGGCCCACAGCAACACCAGTGATGTCTCACCTGCTTGACTGTTTCAAACTCAGGTTAGCCAGTACATCCCTGCGTGCTCTCAGAGATTTCCAGTTAACTGGTGCCACTGCAGTAACGTGGTGCCAGGGATGGCCGTGGGTTCCTGAAGGTGTCCTTATAACAGCTGAGCCCACAGGGGTGCTTTGATGATCGAAGATATTTATTGTAGCGTGTGTATACATACTTACATATACACACACACACACGTGTATATATATATATATATACATATATACACACACATATACATATATACTCTTTATAGAATCATAGAATCACAGGATGATTTGAGCTGGAAGAGACCTTCAAGATCATCTCATTTCACCCCCTGCCACGGGCAAGGGCACCTTCCACTATCCCAGATTGATCCAACCTGGCCTCGGACACTTCCAGGGATGGAGCAGCCACAGCTTCTTTGGGCAACCTGTGCTAGCGCCTCACCATTCTCACAGGGAACAATTTTTTCCCAATATCCCATCTAACCCTGCCCTCTGGCAGTGGGAAGCCATTGCCCCTTGTCCTGTCACTCCAGGTCCTTTTTCAAAGGCTCTCTCTAGCTCTTTCGGAGTTCATTTAGGCACTAGAAGGCACTCTAAGATCTCCCCAGAGCCTTCTCTTCCCCAGACTGGACATCCCCAGCTCTCCCAGCGTGGCTCCACAGGATATGGACGTGTAGTAATTAACGTGGACTCACGGCCCCTCACGGCCCCTCCCCTCCCCTCACGGCCAGGCGGCCCCGTGGCCCGCACCGAGCACGCGCGGAGCCTGGCGCGGGGCATGCTGGGAGCTGTAGTCTGTGCGCGGCCGCCGTGGGGACTCGGCGCCTGCGCAAATTGCGCCCGACTTTGTCAAGTCGCTGCCGGAGGCCGGGCGGGCCGCGCTGCCATCTTGAACCTGAGGGACGGGGGAGCTGCGGCCGGTGAGTGGAGCCGCGGCCGGTGGGCGGAGGGGAGGCGCGGAGGTAGCGCTGGGGACGAGACCCTGCGGGCGGCGAGGAGACGCGGGGGACGCGGGAACTCCGCGGTCGGGCCCGGATCCGGAGGGGCTCCTCGCCCCGGGAGGGGCTCGCTGAGGGCGGACCCGCCGCTCTGCCCCCCGGGCCTCGCGGGGCTGCTCCGGGAGCGGGGCAACACCGCTCCCTCCGGGGGGCGCGGGCGGCAGTCCCGAGACCCCCGCGCTGCCCGGCCCCGCCGCCTCTCCGCGGCTGCCGGGGGCACCTGCCCGCACCCCAGTCCCTCCAGCTCCGAGTCTCTTCCCCAGCCGTCCCCGATAGTGTCACGTCCCTGCCCGGCTGGACCCCACCAGCCTCTCCCGGCTCCTGGTCGCCGGGATCTGCCCCTAAACCTTCGCCCTCTCGGGGTCTCACTCTCGTCAGGGCTGTGCTTTCCGCAGCCCTTCCAGCACAGCCTCCTTCCCCCCTGTGTGTGTCCCCCCTGTCCCGGGGCTCCTTCCAGGTATACGAGGGTTCGGTGCCTTTGTCTCGGCCACGTATAGCTGGACCTTGAAGGAATGTTTCCCAGAGATGAAGTGTGACTACAGCCAGAGGTTTATCCCGAACTGTGTTCCCTCTTGTAAACACAGCAGAATGGCAACGCTGGTGCCACCGCACTATTTTGGAAACATGGACAAGTTCTGGCTGTTAACTCTCCCGCTCCCACGTAGGTTGTCTTTGACCTTGTGTGCCAGTACCATCCAGATAAAAGCAGACAAAGATATTCGAGGATGTGTTTATCTAATTTGCTCTGATATCTAAGAATTCAACTTGTTTTAATAGCGGTAATTTGTGGTGTTAAAGTGGCAAAAGACTTGATCTGTGTGTGATGCAGAGAGGGGGGCAGGTGTAGCATTTGGGGTATCTGTTTTGTGGCATCCTTTACCCTTGACGTTTCAGGAAATATCCTCAACAAAACTTAGCTTTATAGCTTAGTTAGAATTGAAGAAGTCAGAAACCAGGGTATTTTAGACTGTCTTTTCCCAGTGTATTACTACTTATTTCCATGAGTTTCTCATTGTTTTGTTCGTTCTATGCTATGCTGCCAGTCAACCTTTTCAAAGAAGTGGAGAGAAATCCGGACTGGTATTTGAAAGAAGACATTCTGTGTTGAGAGAGTGACAGTGGATCCTGCTGTTGCTTCTATTTACCTGAGAAAAGGCACAGGCATTTAAGAATGAAACATGAATCACAGGCCGTCTTTGGCTCTGAGGATTTTAATGCTTAAAAGCATATTGTTTGGAGAAAAAAAAACTATTCTATCTTCTTGAAGTGAAAGTCCAAAGCATTTCTAATTAAATTACAGTTACATTGCTATTCACTACAGCTGTTTAAATGTGAATTGGGTCTAGTGTGCATTCTTACTTGTGATTTAGCTGACATTTAATCACTCTGCTGAATGCATTCACCTCCAAGTGATCTTTGGAATAATATGTAGCATTCAGACCCAAAGTGAGTTTTCTTGTTTTTAAAACAAGAACTTGTACAGTAGATGTGAAAGATAATGTTGCAGTGGAAAATAACTGAGACTTCTGAGTGCTAACTTTGAAAGCTTCTTACAGATTAAAGTTATTTTGGGGCTTAAGAGAGATTGAGAGAAGATTATTTATATAAATTTATTAGTTAAATAGCATCACCTCTTTTTCTTTCACCTGTTTTCTCTCCCTTCTTAAAGTTCAGTTTCTTCTAGGGCGAAACAGACCTAAAATATGAGTTATCTTGTTTCTTTGTTTCTAAGTTTCAAAGTGATTTGGGGAAGTTAGCTACACAATAAATAACCTAATAGGAGGAAAGACAGTAAAGTTGCGTGGTGTTTGTCTTGCAGAGTTTAAATTAATAATTTTTTCTAAGAGAACTTGTCATAGACTGCTTGAAAAATGTTTTATGAGAGATTTACAAAGTCATTTTCTCATATTTTACAACATGTGCAATAGATAAGACACTTCTCAACAGCATTATCAGTATCAGTCAATGATAGCATCTAAATAAACATCTTTTGTGAGTTTAAGCTGTTTAAACTAAGTGGTAAATGTCTTCAACCATAGTGAAGTACTTTTCGTGCCGCAAAACCAATTTGATTTCTTCTTAAAAACAAGGAAGAGAGTCTGCAGGGTTCTGAGCAGAAGAAAAAGCCTCCTAGAGCAGAAGAAAAAGCCTTTGTACATGGTAACAATGAAGTGTCTGGGAGTTTATTTTTAAGCTTTTCTGTTTGGGTGTCCAGTTGTGTTCATGTAATGTTCTAGTTTTTGTACTTAACATGTAATTGCAGGTACTACTTTGTGCCCTCACAGCTGAGGAAAGTGAAGGTGTGTGCATAACCCAGAGGAGTGCTGGCCACAGTTCCTTGCTGTAACTGTACTTTGCCCAGCTGCAGAAGCATTTTGAAGTGAGTGCTTGCCTCAGAAGAGGAAGTAGACAAGTCATGATTATAGTTTAGCTTGCGAGTATTCTAGATACTTACTTCTACTGTCTCATAACTTGAGTGTTTTTAAAGACTTTAGGCAGTCCTTCTTGGACTTGGTCGGACTGTTACCTGAGCTAATTCTGTATGCACGTTTTGGTGAGAGAAAGGTAGCTGTTCTTCGTCCTTCTCCTCAGAACAAAGCAATAGAGACTTGGGGCATTTTCTATAAATAACTGACATTTGGGTTTTACTGTAGTGCAGAGTTGCTGGAGCTGAAGGATTGATATTTTTCTGCATAAGAATTGCAAATTAAACTTAATAGAAATGAAAGTGTTGCAACAAACTGGGAAAGAACATTTTAAAGAAACCAAGGCACTGTTTCATATGACCAGTTCTCAAGTTATGCCTGGAATTTCTACTTTTACTATACCAAAGCATAGCAGGTTTTTTTCTCCCCTCTGAGGAAACACGATACCAGATCTTGTCGCGCTTGTTATTCAAATAATTTTTCAAACTTGGCAGTATGTTGCTGTTCTATTTTTTTAAAAAAAGGTTTTATTGCAGTCTTTCCATTTAGGAACTGATAATTCCTGCCTTCCACCCACCTGCCTGAGCTATTCTCAACTCTGCTGCTGGGAGAGGCCTATTGTTTCAGTCAGGCACAGAACTCCTGTCATGTTTGCTTCTACATCACTGATTCTGAAGTTGGAGCTCAGACTCAAATGGTGTTGTTACTGAACAAGAAAAGGCCTATCCTCTTCAGGGGGATTGTTAAAATTTGGTTGTGTAGAACGTTGTTTCTAATGAAGAAGTGAAAGTTTGGTGACTTACCTTTACCTGAAAGGTGCAGATCTTGCGTTCTGGATTTGTTAGCCCATTATATGGAAGCTGGAGCTTTCAAGAGGAGTGTGTTACTATCAGCCTCTATAAATATAATCTTCAGACTCTCAGTTTTCTATTCTTCATAGGTCTAGCTTTTTTCCAAGGGTAGCCTTTACACATATTTTTTCTTTCTAAGTCTTAGCTGAGTGGCTAGTAACCTTTTTGAAGTTTATTACTAAGGAAAAGAGAGATCACGTAAAAGTTTAAAGTGATCTTGAATTAGAAAAGGACATGGTAAGACAAGTCTGTAATCTGATTCTGATTTATGAATTAATTCATCAAATGAATAGCCATTTACAGTGAAATATCCATCAGGAATATAAAATTTGTGACTGGAAGCATGTTCATTTACTGAGAAATAAAATAGCTCTTTGATTCCTTCAGTTTCATGTGATTGGGGTGGGACTTTTGCCTGGGCAAGTCATTCATAAGTTACTGCCCTTTTTAGTTTTGCCTCATTCAGTGGAAAAAGTGAAGGAAAGCTGGAAGTTGAGCAAGCTGAGAAGATGGACTGAGATACTGAAGAGTGAACTGTATTCATTTTTAACACGTTTTTGGTCAGTATCCATCCTTAGTGCCTCTTCCAGTTCTCAGTGCTAGATGTCTTTTAATTATGCATTAATAATTACTACTCTTTCTTAACAGTTAGAGTGCTCAAATATCCAAAGTTTTATTTTATTCAATGCTGACTTTATAAACACCTGAATGAATTAGGACTTGTTGCTCTGAGTACTCCTTTTCTACTTTTCTGACACCTTGATTTTGTTGGTCTGTCCATGCTGCTCTTGTGATCTATTTGCAAAGCAGCTAGATGGAGTAAGTTTGTTCTGTATAAGAATTCCTCATCTTTAAAGTTTTTTTACTTTGGCTTGTCAGAGCCTGAATTAACTGATCTGTGGATCACTCTGATTAATTTCTGTTAATAAGGCTTGTCTCTGCAAGTGTTTGTGCCTTGTATGTGTACATGTGTCTTTCCTACTGCTGTAAATAGATAATTTTAGAGACCAGATAAAAAAATATGGTGATCAATATATAAAAATGTTCATAAGATGGTAATGTATTTGGCCTAATCTTTAACCAGGCTTGTTAACTTCTGTGAAAGTGGTGAGTTGCATGTTTTCACTAGCTTTTACCTGAACACCCTTTCCTGTCAAGTCAAGACCTCCTGGGTGATCCTGCATGTAAAGAGCACTTTATAAAGGAAATGAGAGAAAAAATACGTGTGCTTAGAAGATAAAAAGTGACAATGTGACACTGACTTGCTTTTTGTATCAGGATCATAGCATGGTTTGGGTTGGAAGGAACATTAAAGATATCAGTTCAAAGATCACAAAGCTGCTTTGGTTCTTAAATGTCTGTGATTGACCCAGTGCATTTGTTGTCATCAATGATGAAGTCTTCAGAGCAGTTTCTTTTTCCAGATGTTTGAAGGGGAACAATGTGTACAATGACAACAGGAAAGAGGAGGGAAATGCAGAAGGAAGACACTTTGACCACCTCACTTTACATGAAGAAAGTTTCCATAGCTACTCAAACTAAATAGCTGTCACCTGTGTTTTCAGGTGGATACTCACCATGTGTAACATTTCTAATTCCATTTAAGTGTTCATCTCCTAAAGATACAGAGGAAAACTTAGGATCCACGGGCAGTAATCCTGCAGGTAATTGGCATGTTCTGCTTTATGCATGTTAAATTGGGTTTACCAGTAAGGCA
Source organism: Atrichornis clamosus (assembly GCA_013400975.1). Classification (NCBI taxonomy): domain Eukaryota; kingdom Metazoa; phylum Chordata; class Aves; order Passeriformes; family Menuridae; genus Atrichornis; species Atrichornis clamosus. The sequence goes on along the minus strand of WBMZ01010926.1, from coordinate 65,341 downwards.
TTAGAATATCTTCTTTACCTTTTACAAACGTGGCATTAGGTGTATATTAAAATGACCAACTTCCAGAGCAACACTGCATTTATTAAACATTTGCCTGAACCAAATCTAGTTCAGGTCAATGAATAAGCTATCGTGAGGCAGCGGTGTTCTCATTGTTCTTTTGTGCACTTACTGAATCAGGATATTTAACTCCTGATCTGAAATCTGGTTTGGGCAGGTGGATTTGCTCTGTGTGGAGACCTGTTGACATTGCTAGTGGTTTATTTGATATTCTCTATGGTTTAAAGGTTTTAAACATAGCCCTGTGAGGTGTGGTGTGGCATATCATGTTTTTCTCCTTGCCCTTCTTTTCCGCTCATCATCGGGCTCTCAGAACTACAAGACTTAAGGCGTTAGTGAGAGTTTGAGTTATCAAAAAACAAATAACCTTTAAGCAAAATCCTGCTTGCACATCTGGTATACGAACAAAATAATACTGTCCCGATGGGGATATTAGAGGTGAAAATGTTTTCAGACTAATGCCTGTTCATTTTGAGGCTGGGAGCTGCCCAGTGAACTCTATGTTTGACTGTAGAAGATACCAACAAAATGAAATTCACAGTTAAGGGTGGATGATGTGGGAGGTGGGAGAGGAGGGGACTTTTAGACAGTAATAATAGGGATGGGATCTATTCTGAGAGAGCCTGTGTCACAGTTGGGATTTCTTTGCTTTTTAGGATTTCACTTCCTGTTTTAAAAATAGTAAACGCTGTACTTTGTATTTTGTATTTCTGCCTTTGTGACTTCTAATCAAATGCAGTAATGTTCTAATGTATTGCAAACTAGATAAAGTGTCTGGACAAAACTTAGAAGGAAACTGTCAGAACTCCTCACATAGTTCAGACTTGTCTTGTATCTGGAAGGATGTTTTGCTGATTAAGAAGGTCATTCAGCATTATAACCCTCTGGGCCTGTACTGTTACTCCAGTATATGGGTTCCTTTCTGGTTTGCCACATGATGCATGGACAGGGAAGCCATGTACGGTGCAGTGTGTTCACAATGAATTACTCTCCCTGCATAGAATACTTCACCAGGGCATGCAAAGTGTGCCTGTTTTGTTTAAAAAATATACTGTTTTGCTATCAGGGGCCCTAGGCTTTTTTTCCTGAAGATCTCCTAGAGTTAAACAGGTGGGTGAGTGTCAGTTTATCACTAGAATTGGCACAAAGATAGGGAAGGACTGTGAGACAGGGGGGAGCATCAGGGGAAGGTGGGCCCACTCCTTGGGTGGTATCAAGCTGCAGGAGGAGAACCCCATCTGCACTGCCCTGATAGCTGCAGCAGCTGCCCTGCTGACATGTGTCGTGCAGTTTCCTCTGGTTCACTTGCATGTTTTGGTTAGGAGCCAGTCCTAAGCTTCTTCACCGACCTGTGGGCTTCCAGTTGTATCCCAGTAGTAAGGCAAGTCCCTTGAAATTGAAGGATGCAATTAATGTTTGTTGTTAGCAGATGTTGCTGTTTTTTTTTTAATGTGCAGTTGTCATTTCTTCATACCGAAGATCTAGGGTGTAAAGACTGAAACTTTTGTTCAAGGATTTTATTATCATAGTTAGAAGAATTAAGATTTCTTAAGAATTAAGACTTCTGACATCTGCTTTATCTTTTGATAAAGGTCAAAGGAATATTAGGGCAACCCCACAAAAACCGAGTTTAATGAAAGTGTTGAGACTATTGAAGTAATGGTACAGTTCTAAGCCAGCTTTCTCCTATAGTTTCTGTTTTATTTTACAGAGAGATATAAGCTGGAATGTAACAAGCAGTCAGATTTTGCAGGGGTGGGATGGTTGTGTTATCCACCCATGGCTATACTTTCATGTTGCCATCTGGTCACTTGTAAAAAATTCCTAGGAAGCAAGTAATGGACTTCTGTTGCAATTAGAAAACATGAAGATGATTCCCCTGGAATTCAAGATTTTGCTTGCAGCAGTTTGCAGTTTTGGAAAAGACAGTGACCCGTAGCAGACTTTCAAATACCTCAGGGTTGACTTAAATAATCCCAATACTTTCTTTCCCCCACAGAAATTATAATTTCCATTACATCTTTTGGATTTACTTTAGTAATGAATAATTTAACTTGAAAAAATGCAACCTTTATTTTCGGCTGACATTGAATTTTGCGCACAAGAATATTGCTTCATTTTGTTGCAAATACTGGCTTTCCAGTTCCAGTTTCTTTGATTCTAGTGCTTAAGAATATTCAGGGAAGCAGCTTATTTTTCTTAGGGGACAATGTATGTGTGGTCATACCTTGGTAATGAGTTACCTGTCAGAATTTCTGTGCGTTCTCTACAGCAGTTCGTGTTCTTACAGCTGAGTCAATCAACAGGACCTGTCTTATACCATCTACTTTGCTAAAGCAGGTACAAGCAGCAAGTGACAGAGCTTTCTTTTTTGAGAGATTTCAAGTCATCAGCACATTTCAGATGTGTGGTTGTCCCTGGTAGTAGGGAATGATTCATCATTTCTTTGATGAGCCTTGCCAGGTTGAATTGCAGAGCTGTGCAGTCTGTTTTGATGTCGTTTATTGCTCAGGTACCTACAGTGAGGAACTGTTTAGCAAGTTTTTATAGGCAATATCTTTCTACTGAAAGCTCCATGGGCCTTTTTATCTGTGTTCTTGGGAGCAGAGGAGTGGAGGTGTGTCGGAGGCTGTCTTAAGTGCTATACCCACAGAGGAAGGTAGTTTTGTACTCATTAAACCTTCATCAGTGCTGTGGATGCTTAAAACAAGGTGCGTTGTGTGCTGGACAGTGCTGCACAGAACATCCTGAAAAATCGTGTTTAGGTTAATGTAGAAACCAGCACTGTGCTTTTGAAATTGTGTCTGCTACATTTGAGGCTTCCAGGTGAGATGATCAGGGTTTACATTTTGCTGGTAGGCAATAGTCTTTCCAAAGGCTACTTTTAAAAATATTACAACAACTGTACAATTTTACAGACATAGAAACATTTACAACAACTGTAACAGCAGGTGAAATTGTCATTCTTAGGAGTGACTGCAGGTAATTGAGTAATTTAATGGTCAAGCTTTCTGGTTTCTTTCATTCCTTAGAGTGAAAAGCTTTTTGCAGGTTTAAGTGTGTGTATGAACCATTGATAATGAAATGTAGCTCTGAGAAAGGAATGGGGAAATACTTGAAGCAAGCACAGAGCTGTAAATAAGAAGTAAAACTAGTGGCTGGAGATTATGAAATACTTTGTAGATGCTGTCCTCTGTTAATAACTGAATGTGTAACTGCTTCTGAAGGCACTTATTCCAAAGCTGCAAGGTGGGTGGTGAAACAGAAGGTGGTGGCCTTGTATTTTTTTTACGGTGCTATTTTACAGTAGAGAAGGCATTTCTTATTAACACTTCAAAAGTAATACCTTTGAAATACATTTTAAAATAGCTGTAATACAAAATGCATTGATTTTCTTCTGATGGCAAGTCACAAAATAACCAGTGAAATTAGTTAAAGTTCAAGTGGTAACATATCTACTGGTATCAGTCTCTTATCTCTCTTCCCATGAGCGTCAAATTAAGTTCTGCAGTTTCTGATATTTGCTCATGAAGGTTGACTATTTCCGCCTTTTTAATTGGAAAATAACATAAAGCAGTAATCTGAGCTGTGATGCTGTATGGGTATGTCTGTACTAATGAGATTGGGGAGATAAATGTAGGCACTGGAAATGAGGGAAAGTTAGTAGATATGTGAAAATTGTCAGGCTAAAGTGGTGGGAAATGCAGCTACATTATAGCTCCAAAATCAAGTTACCTGTATATGCATCATTGGGATTTTTGGCAGCATCGTTTTTATTTGGTTTTAGTATCATAAGTGAAACTTCACTGCCATTCTTTCCCACTGAGGTGTGGTTTAGTTTATATAGACACCTAGGAGAAGCTTTCAAAAACTGTTAGAGGATCAACATCCTTTAAGTGACACTCCCATGTCATACATGGGATAGTTTTAATGTAAAATAGAGTAATTCGTTGGATTGAAAGTACCGGGACAGCGGCTTTAAAGAAGCATGGGAGAGATCCAGAGCAGCATATGGGTCCATGATATTCAATGACTTGCTCATCTCTAATGTTGTGTATATAATGATGGGATACCACAGTTTCCAAGACAGTGAGATGTTAATGTTTTATGAGGTTTCTTATCAAGGCAAAAGAAAATGGAAATAAACCAGGAAACCAGTGTCCATACAAAGTGTCCAGTAGTATCTTTATGTTGGGACAGTTGAACCTGGCCTTGATTTTTGCATGTTTTTGGTTTCATGTTACCTGATTGTCAGTAATTGGAGCTGGCTAACACTTGGGTCTGTACAGTCCTGGACATGTTGTAGGAGATGGACTCAAGCTGTATTGCTTTGTTCTTTATAATACAGAGCATCAATAAGGCAAATGGAAGTAGTTTTTAAAAGTTAAAAGAAATACCTAGTGTACACTTGTGCATTGAATTTTAGTATAGGATTTAGGAAAAGCTGTAGAAATTAAACTAGGTGATGCTCAGGATGAACATTAGTGAACCTGAAGAAAGTGCAATGCTGATCTATGCAGTCTGTGCCTTTCTATTCAAAGTAGTAAGACTTCTGCTGTCTCAGTAACTGGGCACTGAAAGGGATTCTCAGTTTGGAAAAAAAATACCCCACATAACCAGCTTGATAGATGTCTCTTTAGAAGAGGAATCTTCTACAAGACAGAGACCCAAAGAGAACAAGCAAGAAGAACAGGACAGGTACAACAGGAATTTTTGAGGCTGTTTTAGGGAACCCAAAGAATCCCAGAATACCTGAGGTTAGAGTAGACTTCTGGACATGGTCTGATCCAAATTCATCTGCTTAAAGCAAGGCCAGTTAGAGCGGTCAGTAACATGTTCAGTCGGGTTTGGAATGTCTCTGAGAATGGCAACTTAACCTCTCTTGACAATTTCTCTGCTCTTCAGTCATCTCACAGTAAAATAAATAACTCCATCACGTTTCTGAGTTGAATTTCCTGTATTTTAGTTTGTGCCCACTGGCTATTGTCCCATCCCCTAGTACTGCTGGGGAGAGTCTGCCTTCAGCCTTGTAACCCTTCAGGTATTTATACAAACTGGTAAGATCCTCCTGAGCATTCTCGTTTCCAGGCTTTCCCAGCCTCTCCCCAATCACTTTATTATCTCTATAGCTCTTGCTGGTGTCATATCAGTACATCTGTGTCATACATCTGTGTCACTCTTGACTTGGGGAACCCAGAATTAGAGTGGAAGAGAGGATCACCTTTCTCATCCTGCTAGCAATGCTTTTCCTGATGCAACCCAGGATGCTGGCAACCTTTTCTTTTGTTGTTGTTGTTGTGAGGAAGCATTGCTAGTTTGTGTTCAACAGCACCAGTGTTTCCTGCAGAGTTCTTTTCTGTCCAGCTGCCCCCCAGCCTTTACTGGTGCATGGGTTTATTCCTCCCTCGGTGCAGACCTTTGTGCTTCCATTTGTGGAATTTTTGTTCCACCAGCATAGTTGGTGAGAGTGAGCTGGGTCCAGGTCATTAACAGAGAAGTTGAACAGTACTGGTCAAGTGTGTGCCCCTGGGCTACAGCACTAATGCCTGGATTCCAGCTGGACCATGCACTGCTGACCCCAGCCCTGGGAGCCTCACCCTTCATCCAGGCTTGCAGTCCACCCCCCAGTCCTGCCTGCTTCATCCCCTTGTGTGTGAGGATGTTGTAGGACGTGATGTCATCTCAGTTACTAAGTTATCTTCTCATAGAAAGCTGTCAGGTCAGTCAGATACTATTTCCCCTTTATAAATGCATGCTGACTAATCCAAATCACTTTCTTGTCCACATGTTTGGAAATGGCTCCTACAGGAATTTGCTCCCTGGCCTCCCTGGGACAGAGATGAGACTGGTCAGCCTGTAGTTTCTTGGATCATCCTTCTTGCTCTTTCAAAGAAAAGAGTGTCATCTGCTTGTTCAGTACCAGGAATGTGGAGAATCACTCACAGGAGTTGGACTTTCCACTTTAATGTGGTACAGAGTGGGCTCCACTGATTTTCTCTAATGCATAGAATGAACAGGAAAAGAAACTTCAGTTTTTCGGCATCTCTCTAGATGCCTAATACTTCTGGAAATTTATATTCCTTTTGAAAAAACCGTTTGTGCTTACACAGATAGTGGTACTCAGTTACGGCTCTTCCTTCCACATGAAAAAAGTTGTTCTGTGGTCCAGCTCATCACTTAGGCCTCAGGGAGACAATCTGTTACCCTGCTTCATGACACAAATACTTTGTGCTTTATAATTGACTTTTTTTTTTACCTACAGCATTCATCATTCATGTTAAAGAGACATATACTTAAACGTAATCTTAATCTATTTGACAAAAATACTCTGATTTTTACTTACTTTTAACTGCTGTGCTTTGGTCTTTCTAGTAGTTTTGTAGAAACAATTTTCTAGCCTTGTTTTTGTGCAGAAGAAGGGAGGGAAAAAGCAGATCTATCCCACTGATGGAGTAAGAAACTTTGGGATTTCCTTTTTATAATTTTATAAAGAAAAATGTTCTGAAGATTAATCTCCTCTGAAACTGTCAAAATGGAATGAAAGGTGGCAGTCTTGAAACAAAGTGGCTGAGCAAGGTCGCACATGAAAATACTCATGTCCACACACAGGGAGTTAAAGAAGGAGAACAGAAGTAATGTGAAGAGTGAACCTGAGTGAGTGAATGTGAGAGAGACCTGTGGAGGTTTTCCTCAGGGCCAGAATGCACAGCAGAGAGAACTAGGGGAAAGGAAACAATCTTCATTAGTGGTTTAATTGTTTTAATTTGGACAAGGACTGCACTTTAGAAATGAATCCACTGAATGTTCTCACAGACTGCACTTGATTTGACTTGTGAAATGAGCTTGGATCAAGGAAGCTGAGTTGCTTTTGGATGAAACTAAACTGGAAGCTGCAGTCCTGCTTGTGTGGGACTGTGGGATCACAGTAGAGCTGTTCCACACTGAACTCTGAGAACGTATCCCATGTGGGTACTGGGTCTGCAGACCTGTCCTCCTGCCTGGCCCCACTCCAGTGGCACTGCACTGCTTGTGGATGTGAGCACAGCCACAGCAAATCCAATTAAGGGAGGTACAGGGGAGTTTGGAGACCTTCATCCCTGGAAAAGGCTGTGCCATAGTAAAAGGTGCTGTAACAAAAAGAGACAGGTTGACTACAATGTTTCTGAAGGGTGTCAGCACAGAGTTTTTAGGAAGATTACAGTACAGGATGTGAAAACGGGTCTGTAAGAAAATAGGAATCTGCTTTTGCAAGTAATTCCCTCAGTGAAGCTTAGAAGCCATAAGAGAATGCAATTAGCTAGTACAAGGTGAAGGGTAATAGTGTTATTTTTAAATGCAGCTTTTATTATTTTTTTGTTTTAATTTCCTGTGAATGTGTACAATGTGACCAAGTTTTGAAAATGAAGAAGCAATGAAAGTCTTCAAGAAGAAACAAAAGAAATAAACAAAAAATCTAAATTGAGAGTAAGGGTAGCATTTATTGGATTGTTATTAGTAAAAGGTGCAGAGGAACACACATCCTAAGGTGTTAAAGGAGTAGCTGAAAAACTGAGCTGGAGAATGCTTCCAAATGAGTTAACTTGGTTCTCAGTCTTTCAATTGTAAGCCATATGAAATCAATGTACAAACATACACTGAAAAAATGATTTGCACTTCCAAGAATTAAATCATGTAACAAAATAAATCTTGTCATATACAATGTTTGGCTTGTTTGTTTTAACTGTTAGATTTTTCCTGTGGGTTTAGTAAAGCTGTTTGATTTATGGTATGAAGTTCTGACAGAAGTAAGCAATCTTGACTGTGAGTGATCTTTTACCATATTATTGCAAATATCAAGAGGAATAAAATTTCTAGGGAATGCATCTTTTTGTAATTTCATATTAAATGTTTTGGTACCCTTGATAAGTTTCAGCAGCAGTGTGGAAGGGAGATGTGAAAGGCCTGGCATATTAAGGATGGAAGGCATGGTTTGTGCCCTAGGAAAATAGGATGTGTGTATAAAGCCTCCGAGCCACTCACTTTGTTATTGTATCTAGAAACATTAATATCTATTAAGATGCCTTTGTTATAACTTGTATTTTGCTCCTAGTTGAGTGTAGTGAACATTTTTATGAGACACTGAGCAGCTTGGTCTAACAGTGATATTCCCTGTTTTGGGAGAGTGTTGGACAGGATGACCTCTGGAGGCCCTTTTCAGCCCAAATTATTGTTTGGTTCTGTTAAAAAAAAAGGAGGAAATGAGAAAGCAATTCCTAGAAGTGTGTTCTTGTTTTAAGATATCCTCATGTGCTCTTTCAGCAACACATTTTTGTTTATGTTATTTTCAGATCATTTTTAGATAGTATTTTGCTTAAATGCACAGCATAGGGAGGAACAGAAATACATGGAAAGGGTCTGAGAGGTAAAGATATAAATACTGCCTGGCACTTGTTTAGACTGTGTTCAGAAATGTCTGAGAGTAAAACCAAGCACACTTTTCTCATCCTCAGTAAAAATTTTCACAAGATTATGTACCATGACTCTTAAAGTCGGTGCCTATTCTGTGTATTTTGTCTTCTTGTCCTTAATTTTCTGGGCACTTCATAACAGGCAAAATTTTGGGGGTTTTTATGGTGTATTTTCATCTTTTCAAGTTTTGTTCATGTGTTTATGTTTTTAATCCACAAATGCCTTTGTTTTAAATATGTAAATGTTAATTTGTGGTTTTCTTGACTTCTACTAACTTCCTGCAATGCAGGAAAACTGTTAAAACTGCAGAAAGATGGATAAAAGGGAGGTGATTTGAATTATCTCTTCCAGGCAGTCATCAGTTAATAGATTATAAGTAAGAAAATTGCTTAAAGGGGGGAAATAATGTAAAATTTGACTTAATATTTTTGCTCTGAGTGATCACATTGAGATTATTTCATTGCCCTAATTAAAAATTAATTGAATAACATGAATAAGTAGCTTATAGCTTGTGGATTTATGTGACTATCTCTTCTCACTACTGTGTCGTGCAGCTGAAGCAGTGATAAGCAGAGGCCTCCAGATAAATTCTTTCCTTCCCCTTCCCATAGCAACAGGCAGGAAGGGACTTTGGGTAAACTTGTTCAGAAGATTCCTTTGCATGCTGTCATGGTAAGGTCTAAAATAACCTGTTGCTAACCCCACTGTGAATATTTGACCGAGATGCTCAAGATTGGGATTTTTGCTTTTGTAGGAGCCTCCCCACCTCGGAGCCAGCTGAAGCTAAACATGGTTGTCAGGCCTAAACTTTTCTAGGGCAGATGGAACAAAACATATCACTGCTTTGGGTAATTGTTTTGTTAACTGCCTCGTACTACTTCTCTTCAGTGCTTCTTTGTGCTCAAAGTTGGCCTTCCTGATAAAATTTGAGTTGTGTTGAGAAACCCGATCTCCAAATTACAAAACAAGCACATGTATTCCTACAGTCAGGGTAGGATTTTACTTAGGTGAGCCATAACCAAGGCTGCATGCTGTGGAATGTTGTGTTTATCAAGCAGCTGCAGTTCATAGAAAGCACTAAATGTTTTCGGATACCTGGTCAGCTTAATGTCAGTGCAGTTTAACAGTGACTGCTTGGAACTGTCTGGCCACACTGTGTGCTTTTCCCTGGAGAAAATTCTCTACCAAGGTTACCATTGAAAAAAATGTTTACACTTTCTAGGTCCTTTCTTATAGAAACCTGGAAATGTAACAATTACTGTTTCTTTGCAGTGAAATAGAAAATGTTTTGTTGCCTGTTAGGGCAATACATGTTTCAGGGGTGATTACATTGCTTCAGTCTGTCTTCTTCCTCTCTGAGGAAGAATGTCCCTGAAGATACAACACAGATTATTTCTTTAACCTGTATTTCCTCAAAGGTCCATATAGGACATAGTTCACAGTGCAAGATGTGAGAGTTCTGATTGCTAAAATGTGATGCCTTTTTTGTTAGAGGTCTGTAATAACAATCGAGCCATCTTAGTAATGGGAATGTTTAAGGTCAGAGGAACTTTGGAGGTGCTAAAAGGGTATTTCCCTATGGAAGAAGCTCATTCTGATAAGTTGGTTCACTAAATAATCAATCATGTCCAGTTCTAAAACCTTCACCTTTTAAAGGCATAACTGCTCTGCTCACAATACCTGGGGGGTTTCAGACTGTGAGTTTAATTTGTATATTGAGAGCTGAACTTCCTTTAAACCATTCTGTAGGAAACATGATGGTCACAGCATAGCAGTGGGCTGGGTTAACCATGGCTGGCTGGCTGCTAGGTGCTCACTGACTCCTCAACCAAATGTAATTAGATGTGTTTGATAGGTAAAACTGTTGTGTGCTCACATCTTTAGGGGGTCTGTTACTCTGAAAAGGCAACCAACAGTGAATGAAAACTCTTGACTTACAAGTAGCTTCCAGAAAAGGGGGCCTAGGAAAAGACTTTTGCCCGTCTTTTTGAACCAGATAAGAGCACAGACCCCCTGTAAATGAGCTTTTACTTTGTGAGTGTGTTGATGCCAGCCCATGATAACACCTGGGAACTTTCAGCTCTAAAGGAACTGGCTTGAATATCTGGTTTCTAGAATGAAAAGTAAGTTGTCTTGCTTTGCAGGTAGCAAGGTAACTGCTTACCTTCCAGTCCACAGATTGTTACTTTGTTCTGGTCATGAACTCCCACTGGAAAATTTTCCTGAAACCTCATCGCAGAAGCATTAGGATGAAACATAGTTCTGAGTCAGTGCAGTATTGTGTTGAAACTATGTGATTACCAAAGATTTAAAAAAAAAAAATTTTAAAGGCCAAAATTAATTTCTAAAAGCAGTGGTTTGTAAAAGGCAGGAGTTAATCCAGTTAATGTTCAGTTAATACAGGTAAATCCAGTAATTTAAAAATCTGTTTAAGTTTGTGGCAGTTACAGTTCTTCCAGTTTCACTATCTTCTCCTCGGTGTTAATACTAGTTTAATTCTCTGTTCTGGGGGTTACCAAGTTTCACAGATGTTGTTTTGCAGTGGTGGTGTTTAAGAATCAGCCATTTTAAGTATTGCTCTATTGCGAAGATTATAGCAGGGAACCAGTTTTAACTTAGTGGTTTGCATATATGAATTGTTGTCCTCTTTGAAATGGATTGTGCCATGAGAAGGAAATGGCTGAAATAAAAATAGACCATCTCTTTGTTTTCACAAATGGTTTTAATTATCCTATGCAGCTCTCTGCAGTGGCTGCTCTTGCCAGGCTTTTTGAAATCAAGCAAAAGACATATGATGCTCATGTACATTTTTCTTTTTTGCCCCCCTCTTTGAGCATTTCTTAAAAGTTAGTAAAAGCTAACATCCTCCTACTTAGGAAGAAAATTCACTGGGAAGTTGTCGGAGTTGGTGGCAATGCCTCTTTTATCCCTTTTGTCCTGCCTGCCACAGTTTTAGTCTAAGAACAGCTTGTGGTTGGGGAATGTCTGATATACTACTGAAAGGAGGAAAAACTGTCACGTTACATTGGTTTTTCTTTGAATTTTTTATAATGCCGTTCTGTTTCTTTACATGTCTTTTTCCCAATTCTTTTATTCAGTATTAAATACTGTATATGTGTAGAAAAGTCATATGAACTATTTCTGCTGAGGTGCAGCTTTTGCAAGCAGGCATCTCGCTGCAGAGAAATGTTATGACTGAATTCTCTATGATTTTGATGTAAGTCTCCAGTTTGGAAGGCCTGAAGACAGTTTAATTTGGACGGCAAACAGTGTTGGAAGCATTTTTCTCCGCAGGTTGAAGTTGACAGACCAGTTTTTCTAACCTGCACCATTTGCACAAGGAGCATTGGTGACCCCAGGTATTGAGGGAAAAGTTAAAGTATCACCGAGTGTCTGACTACAATGCTTCAAGAGTTATTCTGCCTGTCCTTGGGTAATGTCTTTGTTTTGGTAGGCAGGTGGAATGTTTCTCAGCATTTCCAACTTAGAAACTTTGGATTCAGAAGACTTTCCCATGCTCAGTTCTCTTTTGAAGTGGTAGATATTTCAGAAAAACAAGGAATCAGCACTGAGGATTACTGTTGCATAAATAATTGCTTCTAGAAAAGGTGTTTAAGGCTGATAGTATAGGCTGATGGTAGTTTCTTAGTCTTTGCTGATGTAATTTAAAATCTGTTTGTGACACAGTCATTTTTTTATGCCATTGTAGGATACCAATATGGTATCACATTTATTATCATTCATGTTGCATTGAGTTGCGGAAAATTAGTGAAACAAAACCCCATGTGAGACTTTACAGGAAGGGAGTGTGGTATTATCTTTAAAATCTCCTATTAATTGTATCCCCTTGCACCCATTCTCATTCTCTCACTCGTGTGCTCCCGGACACCAGGACATTCCCACACGTTTAGGTGGGATAGCCAGTGTCTCTTACGTGCTCCAGGGAGGATGGAACAAATGGTATCTGTCATTGTTTATCATGCTTAGGGTTCCTGTTAGTGACAACAGACTACTTCACAGACGGATATTTTATATCCTTTGGGAGTCAAGAGTTGATTTTTGCCAGTCCTCTGCTTGAAAATCTGGCTTACTTCAGCATCCATAAATCTTCAGTGAAGGCTAATGCTAGTTGGTTTTTTCCTTATTTGGAATATCCGTATCTTTAAAGCTACGGTATGTTTTCCTGTTGGGCTGACAGGAAATGGAATGACATATGTGATGTGACATAACCGTGTTGGCACTCTCCTCTTTGAAGCACAGACTGTTTTGCTGGCCAGGCATCTGTGCTGGAGTCTTATCAGAGTGAAGGCATCTTGGCCTTGACACAAACACTATTCAGTTTTATTCCTGCTAGAAGTGCCCTTTGTTATCAATCAGAGCCATTTTAACTCTTGTTTTGCTGGTTTTTACATGCACATTTTCATTCCTACTGTGTTCATCTCACTTCAGTGTCTCCATTACATTCTCTACAAGGTATGTTTGCTCATAGCAGGAGAAGATTCAATAGAAAGATTCGGGATGGTGGTTCTAGAGAATAGGTTCAGGTAATCTCACTCATAGAATTAGACCTGTTGATTTAGAGATGTGACTTCTGACTCTTATATATCACTGTCCTTTGAAAGGGTGCAGAAATGATCGTAACAAGAAAGTGATTCCTGTGTTGAGCCAGGAGTACTGTAGATCATATATTTATTGTATGCATGGATCAGATGTGGAAAAAAGTAAAATATACAATTTTAAGACAGCATAATAGATGAAGCTTCTACTTCAGTGTCAAGGATTTCTCATTAGCAAGTCCACTGTAGGGCCAGGACAGAAGTTGGGCACCTCTTTTAATTTGTTTTGTGGTTTATGTATCTTGCTTTTCCCTCCTTGCAGCCTCCAAAGGTCATGTCACTTGGTTGGCTTCCCAAAGTGATTACATTGTATTCCCCACAAATATATTTTTAGCCAGTGTATTGAATGGCTCCAGTCTTATCTTTGAGTCGGGATCTCTCTGGTTGCTGTTGGAGCAGCTGCCTGGATATTGCTGTGTACCTGGACAACCAGAGCAAGGAGGCTGCAGGGAGCTGTGCCTGTGCAGGGAGTGCAGTCCCTGCTGGCATGGGAGACAGGACCACACAGCTCAGTAATCCAACCCACAGCCTGTTTTCAGACTCAGCATGTATTTCACATTTGTTCAAAAAGTAAGTCAGGCATTTTAAATTCCAGCAGTTGTATTCTGGCACGGACTGCTTGGATTTTCCAGCCTTCCTGGTGAATGGATGTAGTGCTGCTCACATTGTAATGGCCAAAGGGAGCCAAGCTACATTCTGTGTTAAACCTCTCTGTTCCATTCCTTATATAAATATCCCTTGATGCAAACCTCATAATTGCTTCCCTTTCCAACGTGTACTCAACACTCTTATAATCTGTGTCTATTCTTTTCTCCCTGGTTGATTATTCAGCAGTTTCTTCCTTTCTGTCTTTGGGCTTGTTTGAGCAAACCTGACCATGTCCTTAAAACTTATTTTAGGGAAAAAAAAAAGTGTAAACCACTAAAACCAGCTCTGTCAAACCACATTTTACTTTAAAGATGAGACTTGAACTGTTAAAGTAACTGCAGATTTGCTAAGCAAGTAAGTTGCCAAACTCTCTGTTTCTGCCTGGGCTTACTGTGTAGTTATAGCTAACATTAAAGAGAAAAAGCCTTTTCCACAATATGCATATTCAGTTAAAAAGAGGCTTCAGTGTTTTGGGAGAAGGAGAGGAAGCATTTCTGTAATTTCTCACACACACAAAAAAGTGCATATATTTATCACCTGTTGTGTGTATATATATATAGATATACCTGTTGATTAAAGGGACATGTTACATTTTACATGCAGTTTTTTAAACAAAACTTTGTATATTTTATGCTCTTTCCAAAAGTCTGTATTTGTGTTACATAGTGAGGTTTTCAAAACCATTGTTAAAATGACTGGGTATGTTAAAGGAATTTTTTGCATTATGCATTTTTTTTCCTCCATTATTGAAATTGCAAATGCACTTTGAATAGGAACACCTGCAAAGAGCAGCTTAGCCTCTTCTTAAAAATAATTACTAAACATAAGACTTAAAGCAGCCAACAATGTGCAATTATTTCAGTATTTTTTAAATTATAAAGAACATGTGACGACATATCTTCAAAGTTATGCAGGGTTTCATTTTCACCTAGGTGTCTTCTATTCTTTCAAATAATTATGAAACAAAATTACCTTATTCAGTAAGTTGGTTCTTTACCAGATAAATTCCATTGCTGAATAAAGTCACCTAAGTTCAATTAGTGTGACATTGAAGGTCTCTCCAGCCCTTAACAGCATTTTTCTTCTGTTCATACTCCCTGATTTTGTGGGGTGAGAAGCTCCTTCCCAGCTCTTCCCTTCCTTTGCTTTAACCACAAAACACTAAAAAGCTACTTTTCTCCCCACACTTTCCCATGATTTCTTAGAAAAATAACTGAGGATCCTCCTTTGCTGCCTTCCTTTTTCCAAAAGTGTTTATAGCATCTGGGCTACCCTCCTGAAAAATTTCTTCTTTCTTCCACACCACTCACACTGTAAACTGTGGTGGTGAAATTGCTTTGTTGGATGAAAATGCTCCAGCAGATGATGCAGGTTGGCCCAGCAGCATCAGGTCCTGCCAGAGGGGAGGCTGCTGGGAAAGCACTGCAGGTGGGATTCAGAGAACAGGACCAAAAGGATGCGTGGTCCGAGTTTCCTGCTGGGAGGCAGATTTATTTTAAGCAATGTTTTTTCCAAGCTGCCTGAGTACCAACAATGGCATAGGCAGTTATGAAGCTGAGTACAATTTATCTAATAATGTACATATTGTGGTAAGATGTTATAAAACCAAACCTCCCTTGGAGTAGGTATGCAGCCACCAAAGAAATTCATACAACCATACGAATGGTTTCTTTTTAATGGCAAGAAGGTATTCTTTCTGTATTCTTTCTTCTTATATGCCAAGGAATTTGTCTTGTTCATTTCTGAGAAAATTATACTTATGTGGTCATGCTCTGAACATCCATTACACTGTCCTACTCGCTCTGTCACAGCTGTCAAGCCTTCCAGCTAATTTTCCTAAATTTCAGATCCTGTCAGGTTTCTTGGAAGTGAGCAGCAACATCTGGGAGAAGGATGGCAATAGGAGTTCCCTGTAATTTAAAATAAAACACCAACCAACCAACAAAAAAAACCCCAAAAAAACAACAACCCAACCCAAACCACACCAAATCTCTAAATACCCATGCAGATGTGTTTAATTTTCTACTGCAGAAAAAAACCTGAATATGCATTCTCAGGTTAGGAATGACAGTTTCTACTTGTTGCAGTACATTGACTTTATAGAGGCATTTCCTTTTCACAGTTCTAATTTCTATTGTAATAAAACTAAATGGAAGTACTTGAACAAGGATTGAGGAGCGTATGTTGGGTTTTTTTGTGATTAGGTTTACAAGTAGCCCTAGGCTGGTTTTGAGTTAAAATCATCTGCAGCTTTTAATACAGTAGTTTTTTACACACCAACTAAATCTGTTTCGTGTATTTGTTGTATAAACAAAGAGCAGTAAGAAATCTAGAAATTAAGTTTAAATATAGAAATCGGTTGGATATGTGTGACTGATGGGATTATTGCCTTTTGCACTCTCTTTTGCTTCTTTCGAAGTCCAGCATTAATCACCACGGATTCTTCTTTGGCTGATCAATATATTTTACCTTTGTTTTCTATGAAAATTAGGTGTATATAATTCCACCTGCCAGTCCTGCTCTCTTCCCATTTTCCTGTGTGTTGTACTACAGACTTTCTTAATTACTGATTCATTCTGGCTAAAAACTGATGGAGATGGAGGTAGAGAAGTTGATTACATTTCTGTGAGTTGTGAAAAACCTGTATAGAGTATATACATGCATGGTAGGGAAGGGATGTACATTAGTGCCCTGAGGGAAAAGCTGCAGTGTGCGTCCAGTGATTATTCCTTGCTGGAAGCTTGGCATGGAACCAGCTATTCTGCTTGTGGGGTCTTTCTCACTGGGCAGTTAAGGGGAATAGAAGAGGCATTGGAGTCAAGATGTTGGGAAATATGGAAAGAGAAATAGGGGCTGTTGAAATGCAGGCCAGAGGTAAGTTGTTGCTTGTTGCTTCTTCCTCTGGAACTCTCCTTTTCCTGTTAATTAATGGAGCTTGCCATAGGTGAAGCCTCTGGTTTTTAACAAGACTGCAATAAAATAAGACTCTCAAGTTTTATTGTTCAAAAATAATTAGAAACTTTCTGGCAGCTGAGAGAACTCAACAATGTGTAGTATAGTTTCTTTTTTTTAGAAATTTTGGGAGGCAATATATTCCTGGAATTTTCCTTGAGCTAGTTGTTAGTGAAGGCTGTGTCTCCCAACACACACACATGCACATCCCCATGTGTTAACTCAGCTGGAGTTTGCAGGACACTCATTTCAGGTGTGGTTAAGCTGCTAGATTTTTTCTGCATATCCTTAGTGAAAGTGATCAAATGTTACTAAAATCATTTTAGTGAGCATATTTGCAGGGTTAGAAATGAAAGTTGGCTCTAACACATGCTTCTGAATGACTGTTGTATGGTGTAAATGCTTAGTGTAGGAGTTCCGTTGAGAATGATCCCTCCAAGGATTGCAGGTGTTTTCCATGCAGTGTGATTTTTCCAGGTGGGAACTAGCAGCTCTTCTGTAAATCCAAACTCCTTCAGACTATCCAGTCTGTCTCTGTTGGTCTAGGTGTGATCCAATTGCTTTCATACACCGTAAAGGATACCCAGGGAGTTTGGTGGAACCAGTCACAGGATCAGAACTAAGAACTGCCCTCTAAATCTTTTAAATTTGGGCTACTTTGTAAGTACTTCTGTTAAAATCTTTTTCACTCTAACATGATTTAAATTTGTGTGATTCACATCTGAAATTTAGTAGTGAACAGCACTGAACTCTACTAATAACACCAAATACTCTTTAAGCAAGTTGTTAGTACTTTTTTTTGTGATCTCACGTTCTGCATTAGGGAACTCTGGCATCAGCAAGCTGCAGGATGCAAGAACTTCCCAATTCACCACTTTCAAATACCTGTGGAATTAAAGAATTTCACAGTTATTGTCACAGACTTTTGCTTCAAATTGCAGCCTCTAAAAAGAAAGTTACCATATTCAGACCTGGTCGCCTTGTACAAATTCTGATTTGTTTGGCGTGGCTGGACATGCCTGAGGTTAGATAAACTGCTCCTGGTGTTATCAGCAGTGAGTTCATACATGTAGTCTTTTGACTCATGATACAGATAGCAGCAGCTTAAGCTAACATATTCCTTTCCTTGTTGGAAGTAATGTTGTGTACAGAAAATTGCTCGAGAGCTGGCACGTGATGTTTGCTCTGCCTGGGGATCCCATTTGGTGGCTGCCCAAAGCAGAGCAGGAGTGGGGGGTCAGTGCTGAGGAGCAACTCCTTGGCCACAGCAGCTGAGCCCCACGAGGGTCACAGAATGGTGCACGAATGGTCGGCAGTAGGTTCTGAGCAGGGAAGACAGTGTGGAAGTGGCACAAAGGAGGGAGCACAGCATGACAGGGATGCAGTGAGCAGTCTGGGAGTTGTATCCAGAAGGTTGTTCATCTTGCAGTGGAGTCTTATATCTGGTTCGGTTGGTAAGGGGTGTTGAGCTGAAATGTGGTTTTAAAATGAATAAGTGACAGGGATATCTGGGTATTTCCAGAGTGATGTCTGGTTTTAATATAATAGCACATTATTTCATTTCATTTCTGTCTGTTTCTATGGAAGCTCTGTGATCCATATTGTTCACTTTCTCTGTCCATCCCCCAAACCAAATACTGAACTAAGTTCAAAGAGAAGTAGGAACATGTGCTGCCTTGGTAGGGAGGATCAGACCAGCCTCGGAGTGAGGGTTGAGGTGTGCCAAGCGGGGAGCTTGGGCTGTAACTGAAATTATCTTGCTCTCTTTCAAAAGTGATGTATTTCCTTTTTTAGTTAAGTACCCCTGTCTGTAGACTTGATCTGACCAGGTGAAAAAGAAGATACAAAAGCAGATTTCTCTAAATTTGATACAAACTTTTAAATTTAATAATTAATTTCAGTCTTTTTGCTATGCTTGTGGATTGTGGTGTTTATTTTTTTAAAGTAATACTTGACATAGGAAGATAAACTTACCCAGGACTTAAAACATCAAGACAGGCAGGTGTTTTAGACATAAGAGGTACAGCAAACTTTGTGACTAGAACATCATTCACTCGTTAATTGGCAGATTGAAGTGCCAAAATCAAAAGACTTCTTTTGCCTAGAACCTGAAGAGTTACAGGTCATGTAATAGAGGCTGAGCCCTTTGTAAAGCATTTTCTGTACTTCGGGAAAATGGAAATTTGTGAGTTTCTGAGTATTGAAATGTTTGCATTCTCTCTTCACACAGATTCAAGATCCAGCCTATATTATGGCTGGCAGTGGGTCCAGATCAGGACCAGCCAGTGGGTTGTCCATGAAATCACAGCTTCAGATCACTGGTGAGCCTTTTGAAATTACCTGTCTTTTCTGCATAGAAATGTGAAAGTGTTTTCCCACAATTAAATAGAGGTTACTGTGTTGCATTTCAGGAAGTTTTGAGTTGTAAAAATCCCAAGAGAAGTTGAAATTGATGGTGTAAGGCCATCATTACTTGGCAACTATTTTATTCTGGATTTTATCTAAAATGCATTTTGAAATGATACAATTTTGTGTAAAAGAAGAAAAGGAAAAAATAATTCTTTTTGCATGTTGTTAAGTAATTTGTACAGAGCAGTCCTCCTGGAAATGTAATAGAGCATTATGATATTGCTTGCACTTACTGAAACTTGGCATAATATCAAATCTAACACTTTTTCCTGACACTGCTGCTCGTTAAATTTGAATTACTTCTTCTCCCTTATGTGTTTTTTGGCCAACATTGCAAAGAATTTAAAAAAGGATAACAATTTAATAAAAGTGTTGGTGAGAATATCACTGTAATTGAACACCTCTGGATTGTTTGGAAATTGGTTTACATGACAGGCTTTGCTTTTAATAATGCCTCACCAACAGAGCAGCTGTTGAAACTTAATTACCAAGGTTTTCTCACTTTTGCTCTCTGAAAATTTAACTGAAGCATAAAAACTGAATGGGAGATCTGGGGGTGTGCGCAGGTCTCTGTTTAGAAGCATCCGGTGTAAATTTTGAGCCCTCAGTGTGAAGACCTGTGGGCACATGCAAAAGTTTCAGGAAAGAGATATTGTGAGGATGAAAAGAATTGTCAAAAATAGTTGGGAAAAAGATTGGATCCCACTAAGTTACACAGGTGTATCTGTCCCTCTGAGGTCACAAGCTTGTTTTTCCTCCATAGACTGTGAGGCTTTCAGAGAAACCTTGTCCCTACAGGTTAGTATTGGAGCGAAATTGGAAGGGGTTTTAACAGAGACGCATCCTCCACATCGGGATGGAGAGCAGAGCCCAGGATTGCAGTGCTGATTGCTGTCTAAGGCTTTCCCCCTTAAAGGCCTGGGACTCACATAAAGACAGTGAAGTTGAATAAATGCCTCGGTGTTTAGAATTCAGACCTTTGAGATATTTAAACAGGTCTGAATTTCTGCAGCAGTCTGCAGCAAACTATTGTCTGTGCAGTAGGTGTTACCTCCCTCCTGCCCTACCCTCAACACCCCATTCTGCTGCCCTCGTTAGTTTGAAATGAACTTTCAGGGTGTCTGGGTAAGAACGAACCTTGAAAGTAGGTACAAATCCACTGGTTTCTGCTGCCTCAAGGTAGGTCTTTGAGATAATTAGAGATGTTGAGGTATGAGGTGCTATAGCATAGAAGTACTGGAGACAGAAAGGGAAGGATGGGGAGCTGTTTGTGAAGGTTAATGAGTTAGTTTCTGTGAGATGTCTGTAATACACAGAGAAAGAGTCTCCCTTGGGAGCAGTTCAGAGCAGTTTATGCTAAGCTACTTCTCTAAATCTCTAAAGGAGCATAGACTATAAAGGGAATCTGGGGAGATTAGCCAGATGGGCCTGAATTAGTCATCTCATTTTTAAGGATGTAGTGAGGCTGTGGTGGCTGACAAACACACAGAAGAGCAAGTTGTTCTTTGTTAGAACAGTGAATTCACTGGCCAACTGGAAATGATAGTTCCTTTGTCTTCAGTACTGTTTTGTGAGTTCAGTGTTGCCAGTGAATCCAAGAACACCTGGGAGTCAAATGTCAGGGCATATTAAACTGAGGCAACACAGCCACGGTGTTCAGAAAGATGGGAATATTGTAACCAGTAATATTAAATGTTTAAAAAAACCCAAACACCAAAAAAACTCCAATGAACCAAAACATCCAGCACACTCCTCCCCACCAAAATTAAAGCTCTAGAGCTGTAAGTCCTTCCAGGTTTGTTGTTACTAGAAAAGGAGGTAGTTACTGGAAGACAGAGTATGGATTCAACTTTTCTCTAGGTTTGCTCTGCTACAGAAAACTGTACACAAAATTCATTTTCTCAATTACGTTCTTTTCATGAGAAGTAGTGGCAATTTTCCATGGTGCCTTAATGAGAGGCAGATCATGTTTGATCTTTTTAACAAGCAATGTAATAAACTCCAGGAACTCTCTTGGCTGATGAAAGATAGGAGAAGATCGTAGAGGGTATTTTAGGCTTTCAACACTTTCACAACTTCTGTGGATCTTGTATTGATTATGATTAATTAAAGTGTCTGATGTTGCAAAAGTATTGTTACATGTTTTAGGCATTTGTGTGAGCTGCAGCATTGTATAAATGAGCTGGAATGCAAGAGTGTTTTCATCCATCTAATGTGGGTTTTTTTCTTGAGTGTTACTGTCAGGCATCAATGACCTGACACTTGAATACTAAAGCACACAACTGGAAAATATTATTTGCAGTCGAAATCTTCCTGAGTAAATTATTGGTTTATTCTCTTTCTTAACAGTTATTTCAGCAAAACTTAAAGAAAAGAATAAATGGTTTGGACCAAGCCCTTATGTGGAAGTCTCAGTAGATGGACAGTCAAAGAAGACAGAAAAGTGCAACAATACAAATAGTCCAAAGTGGAAACAGCATCTTACAGTGTAGGTTTGGTTTTATTTTCCAATTTATTTGAGTTAAATTAATGCAATTGACAGTGGACTTGAAGATTGTGTTTTTATTTTAAGCAAGGAGTGGAACTTTGCATGACACAGTGACATTTGTATAATTTTTGGAGTAAATATAGTACAGTCTGAAACAGGTATTTGCAAACTATTACACTGCTTATGAAGGAATATATTGTTTTAATGTATGTGGCATATCACAGGAGCTCCAATTCTGTAAGTAGTAAGGACAGAAAGGTAATTTAATATTAAAATTGATGGTCCTATGCACATTTTTGTTGTCATATTTAAAGTTAGAGTTTTTCAGAAATGCTGTGGCTGAAAAGTGTAGCTGTTCTTGGTGTACCACTGTGGCGTACCATGTCATATCACACGTAGTTGGCTCTGTCTTGTGCACCTCTAAATTCAAGCACAAATCCAAAATTCCCGATTAATTTGTGCCTTCAGAGTACATAACTTGAGATTCAAGATGAATACAACTGTTGATGTTTGCTTCAGCCAGTATTTGTGTAGTGAGATGATAGGAAGTGTAAAGCATGGATAAAAAAGATGCACAGGTTCTATAAAATTTAGTTTTCTCTTAAGAATTGTCACATGGAACTCTGGGATAAAGGTCAGTCTGTGCTTGCACATTGGACAGGGACTTTTCACAAGGACCTGTCAGGTTGGATATTGGGAAGAAATTCCTCCCTGTGAGGGTGCTGAGGCCCTGGCACAGGTTGCCCAGAGAAGCTGCAGCTGCCCCATCCCTGGAAGTGTCCAAGGCCAGGTTGGACAGGGCTTGGAACCACCTGGGATAGTGGAAACTGGGGTGGAATGAGATGGGCTTGAAGGTCCCTCCAACACAAACCATTCAGTGATTCTGTGGTTTATTTATACTTAAATTGTAGATTATTCTTCTTGAAGCACCTGGAACAATGCTGCCTGAGGACAACATTTTTGTATCTGTTCTTTCATTGTAATTTAGATTATTACAATGTTTTAGTTACTACTATTTACCTTACTTTGCACTGAGATATATACATTAAGAAAAAGAAAACCTTGTGCTTTACATGCATTTCAGTGTAGAAGAGCAGAACTTCCTTTTACCTTTTAAAGCTTGCCTTTTTTTTCTTTCTTTCTTTTTTTAATGGGAATGTTTGTGGTTTGTGCTGTGCAAGTCTACACAATAATACATGGGCCATTTTTGCTCCTGTTGAGTAAGAGCTGAGCAGAGACACCCCATGTACATCAACTTGGAAGATTACACTACAGCTACATGGAGCTTAGTGAACTAAATTTGTTTTTAGGAAATCTTTTGGCACAGCTGCCTATATTCAGGTTCAGGATAAAAAGTAAAAGTGTAATGGGTTCTGCAAATGAGGGAGGACCTGCTTGAGCTTCCTCTTCTTGGAGGCAGTTTCTTAGGTGGATCTTCTGTAGGAATTGGCTGACTGTGAAAGTCTGGACTTATCAACCTTATAGAGGTGAAATTATCCCCTGAGAAAATAAACACTCATTTGTACCCATTTCTCACAATTAAAATAATTTAAAACTATGTAATTATTAGAATGTTCCTTATAGGAAAAGAGTATCAGGATTAAAAATTACTTTGAAGTTGCTGTTGTGGAACTTACTATGTATTGCTATGGAGTCGCTGATAGTTTTTCTATATTTCCCTTAAAATAGTAATAATAAAAAATGTACTCTGTCTGTGAATAGTCTTGCAACAGTCTTGATTTACATGACATGCACAGGTGACTGCACATGAGAATGTGATAATTAGAAATGGTTTGATGTTACCACCATTATTTCTTTCTTTTTAAATAACTTAAGTGACAGTTGAAGTAGATGGCTTAGTTCACCCACTTCCCCACCAACAAATCCCTTACAGTGCTCAACTTTTTCTTTTCAGAATTGTTACTCCTGTAAGTAAATTAAACTTTCGAGTCTGGAGCCATCAAACATTAAAATCTGATGTCCTTCTGGGAAGTGCTGCTCTGGATATTCATGAGACTTTGAAATCCAACAGTATGAAACGTAAGTCCCAGACTGAGGTACCTCGGAATGCTGCAGAGTTCGTCAGGAATTGTCTGTTAGTGACCACGAGCGCTGTGTGCAGCTCTGTAGATGGCTCCTAAGGGTTCCTTTTGGTGCTACAGGTTGCTTTTATGAGCTTCCTCCTACTTTTTCAGGGTAATCTTTTTTGGTTATACACAGGCTGCCATGGTGTCCCTGAAAACAAGATGTTTTTCAGTTTGCAAGAGTGAGTGAAAGTCTAATTAAAGAAAAGAGTTTCCTTTTACGTAGCTTAGAAATTAAAACTATGTTTGGGATTCTGGTGGAAATGTGTAAACTTATTTTTGTTCTAAATAGTGCTGCAGGGATATGTTGTATCATTTCATTTATCTTAGAATTAGTCAGGCTTTGGGCAGTATGTGCATCCTGGGAAGCTTGAAGGAGAAACACAGAATTTTACAGACCCGTTACAGCACTCATGGGGCTACAGCACAGTGATCTGTGCTGCCCTGCTTTTGTTCTGTCCTTTAAAGAAGTGTTTGCTTCCTGTGTCACATGTGGGTGTTGCAGATGGAGAATGTTGATAGCAGTGCTGTCCTGGCAGTGTCTGTCCTGCTGAACTGGGTGAAAATCCCCTTGAGTCAGTGCATTTTCTGTCTGACACCAGGCACCTGTTGGAGTTCACTGGGGTCTGTTTCAAACCCTTTCAACAAGAATGTTTATTTACAGTTCTGTTTCACTGAAAACCCTGAATATACCATTGGTCTGGGGATGTGATGGAAAATGTTCACATTCTAAATGTGAATCTGGCTGTCATTAGGTAAATGTGAAGCTTTTCAGTCAGAAGACAGAATTAATACCTGTTCTATAGATAAATAAGGTGAATTACACTTCCTAAGTCTATATTGAGGACAGGTGCCTTAATTGCTGTAGAAATGTGAGACTCAATCTCTGCTGTAATGATAGTCCTTTCTAGGCAGCAACAAGATTATGCTCCAGTTCTTTTATAATCGATAACTTTCTAATGATGTGTGAAGATGCTGGGCTTTACCACACACAAAAAAAATAATGGAGAGGCAGAGCTGTAGTTCTGGGAGGTATTTTGGATTTTTCTTTCCCCTTGATCACTGAGGTCTGCAACTGGCTTCTTGATTAAAAAGCACTTTTTTCTCATGTAGTAAGATAAACTCCCTTTGCTGTGTGTTCTCTTTCAGTTGAGCAGGTAGTGGTGACCTTGCATCTCGTGGGTGACAGGGAGCCAGCAGAAGTGGTGGGAGATCTGTCTGTCTGTCTGGATGGGATGCAGGTGGATCCCGAGCTCCTGACCAATGGGGAAGCCTCAAGTACAAGAAGTAAGCACCTTCCAGTCCACATGTGCTCTCTACATATATCTGCTAGCGAAAGCCTTTTCTGGGGAAGCTTTAACAAAATCTTTAAATAATCCAAATAGCAGCAGTTTCTGTAACTGTTTGTAGAGACCAGAAATCACATGCAGTTTTATTTGAGGTGGAGTCATAGTTCACAGGGCAGACCTTCAGCCTTACTGTAACAAAAACCTGATCAGCATCTTTATTTTCTGGACTTTGCAAACTTCTTTCTAGCAATCCCAAATGTTAATGAAAGCCTCTAGCTTCCCTGAATTTTAATAACATCATAAACAGAAAAAATACAAAGTTGATTTGATCTTATCATCATCCTAGGAATAAGTATTCTGCTTACTAGGAGACAAGGGTTTATATTACTTTTTCTTAAAATAGCTCATTTAAATAAATGTATTCAAAGATTTAGTTCTCTCTGGAGACCTACAGAGAGGGATCCACTTTCTTTTTAGTTGGTGTCTTCAGTTTTTTAAACTAATGCTTGAATACATGTGAAATATTTAATTACACTAAAGTAAAAGGTAAGGAATTTTAATTCCCTTGGAGCAGGTAGTGGAGCATTTCTGAAATATTGCACATTGAGAAGTAGAACTAGATAAGAGGTTATTTTTCTAGAAGGCAGCGTGAGGGACTGCTGTAGTGACCAGCTGGGCACTTAATTGGTAAGTTTTAGGCATCTGGGTTGTGGGGTTTTTTAAAGTACTAGAGGAAGTTGCTTTGAGATTTCATCTCATCATAAAAAAATTGAATTAACACACTGGTTCTGTAACCATTATTTCTTGGAGCTTTTAGTCCATTTTCTTTGCATTTAGTTAAAAGGATCAATCAATCTGATTGTGTGGAATTTTTTTGTAAATAAAAGCTTATTTCTGGGGTTGTGTGGGTCTTGTAGAGCAGGGCTGAGGTGTAACAGTAGAAATATCTAGTGAAAGTAACAAAATCGCCTCTTATGCAACACTTGATTTTCATCTGTGCTTTCTTCCATTTCCCAAAGTTCACCTACTGAGAAAAAGGTGGGAGAAGTCATGCAGGCAGTGGAATTCAGTATTATTTACGGGGTTGGGCTCGACATACCAAGCCAGAAGTTCAGCAGAAGGTTCCAAGATAATCAGGGGACTGGAGCACATGAGGAAAGATTTAAATGTTAAAGTAATCCAGCACACTGTGCAGACTAAAGGCACTTCAGGCAAATACATTGTCTATGGAGTTGCTTTTAAGTTTTCTCTTTCTGGGATTAAATTCCTTCCGTGCACAGTCCACTAACAGCACATTATCCCAAGCCTTTCTGTGACTCCATCCTTGTCTTTGGCCTAGACCTGTCCATAGTTCCCATCAGAACTGAGAACTGATTTCTTTATTAATGACATTTGTTTAACTCTATGGAAATACAGTATTGGTGATATCTACATGAATGAGCAGTTCTGTGCTGCATATTCAAGGTTTGCAAATGCTGGCACAAAAGGCAAATATTTCCGAGTTGGCTGAATAAGCAGTTGCAAAACATTTGCAAATCTAGGCTGAGCTGTTGTAATGCTTTTGGAGTGCAGCCATATTTTGTACCTGCTTCAATGCCTTTGTGTTAAATAATTTACTGAGAATGGGAAGGGTCTTGGCTAAAGAGCCCCAGAAAACAAAGCCCTCAGCCAACCAGAGAGGAGATTTTAGAGAAGTTTTTGCTTTCTGCTTTCTGCTCTTCCTATCATCACTGAAAGGGAGAGAATATGGAAAGCCAGCTTCACTTAAAGAATGAACACTGCTTTATACTGCTGCAAAGACAGTGTTATTAAACTGTATGTATCTTTGGAAATATTAATGCAGTCAAATGATATCCTGTTATATCTTCCATAAGGTGGAAGTATTAAAGTGGCAGTGGTTTAAAAAAATTGTATTCACACACATACAGAGACATGCAAAACGTGTACAGCTTTGAAACACAGTAGATAAGCAGCACGTAGTGTCTCACCTCCACACTTGAAAGAAGTATGAGCATTAAAGGCTGCTGCTTTTCTTGGAAATGATTCAGAGTGTTGCTTATACTTCTGTTGTCTTTTTCTTCCTGGTATATAAGGTCCTACACAGAGTGAAAGCTCCAGAGTAAGGAGTGATACACGGTAAGACTTTTTTCCTCTTTTTTTTTTTTTAATTCTACATTTTAGTACTCACTCTTTTGAAACAGGAATTGTGTGTTTTATAAAAAAGATAATGAAAAATTTATGAATATGCCCTGCAGCAGTATCTGTTAAGATCTGAGCATGTCCTAAACAAAAGTACTGAACTGTTGTTCAGCTCCATTGTCTGGCCTCAGTTTTCCTTCATACCTGACTGATCTTTTTGCCCTTTGTGTTCCTTGTCCTTCTCCCAATGATTACCAAAAGTAAAATAAATATTAAAAAAACCCCAAACAAATGGCACTGGTTATTTTTACACTGGTTTACTTTATAACATGAAGGTATCAAAATTATATTTAGCTTTGTTAAGAAGATCCCGAAAGCTGTCTGGCACTTACAGTGTGTTAAGGCTGAGATCGGATTATGAACCTTGCTGCCTGGTAGGATAAGATTGTGACCAGCACCATGTTACTTTAATTACTTCCCAATACTACAAGTATTTTAAGGATCTGTACAAGGCACAATACTCTGAATAACTTCTGGACTAGCCAAGTTAAATTTCACTTTTTTTTTTAATAGATTGTATTCTTGGCTATGTTGTCTGAAGCCTTCCCATGAAAGTTTGGTTTTGTTCTGTTTCCTTTTTGTGCTTGAAAGAATGTTTCCATGCTTGGGTATTCAGAATACTTGAGTGTGTAACAGGATAATAACAACAATAATAATGATTCAGCTTTAGTATCAACCAGGGGGCTTTTGGTGGTGATTGTGAGGATCAGGAAAGGGACTTTCTACAAGGGCATGTAGTGAAAGAACAAGGGGGAATGGCTGAAAAACCTGGTGAAAACCAGGGCTAAAGCTCCTACAGACTTGAGATCAGTAATGATTTGGACCCACTTTCAGAGTAATTTCCTTTGGGGTTGGTGTGGTATAAATTACGTACACCACACCTGGTATAGAGCAAAACTGTGTTTGACAATGATACTGAGGTCAAATGTACATGGTTCTACTTGGTCCGTTATGACTTGTGATTTACTTAGCCTTACCTACTGTTTTTTATTTTGTGTACACTTAAAGGAATGTAATTTTAGAGGTACTGGGCTGAAACTGTAACCTCTGGTTTTATTACTAATGGCCTATGTGCTTGTCCTGTAAATCCACTACAATTTTACTTGACAACCTTTTTATTTTTGCTCAACATATTCGGAAAACACGATGCTTTAGAATAAAGATGTAGATACTTGTAGCTCTGTTTAAGGAGTTACAAATATATCAGAATAATACTCTGCTAAGTATAAGAGAACAGCACAACATGGGTCAGTGCTGCTGTGTAGTTTCTTAATTCTTGTACGGTTGAGCAGTTTAAATTCATAGCTGTTGGTCAAAACTTTAATGCTTAGACCTGAATTCTCCAGCCTGTTCCAGAATTGAATTTAGAGGGAAAACTGGTGTATGCATAAGTAAGATTTCTAAAAGTTTGTGACATTTTGTGTGTTCTGAGCGTATGCCAGCCCTGCGGAGTAAAGGCACACAGGCTGTTCTCATGTCTTAGTCAGCTTCTCATCTCATTAGAGACAAGTGGAACTTACCGGCAGAAATAGCTGAGCAGCAAAATCCAGAGCCTGGACCTAAAGGCAGGTGTATCAAGTTGGGCAATGAAAGAGGAGATTATAGTGGCAGATGTTATATACATCTATTTCACAACCTTTCCATCTGTTGAGATTTCAGGTACCTCAGGAGATAAACTCTAAGTATGTTTTTACAGATGTCTAGATGTTTAGAATTATTGTGAGTGTAAGAATCTCACCCAGTTGTAACAGCCGCTTTCTAGTGTATTCCACATGTCTTTCCAACCCCCCTGGAAGTGACCCAGGTCAGGCTGGATGGGGCTTGGAGTGACCTGGTCTAGTGGAAGGGGGCTGGAACAAGATGATATTTAAGGCCCCTCCCAACTGAAACTCTTCCAGGATTCTGTGATTTGCAAAGTTTCATGTCATCCATGCACTACTAGAACAGTTCTCTGTGTCTTTTCCTGCAAAAGGACTAACTCAAATGGCCTTGAAAACTGTGAAGATGCTGCTTCCAGTGAAAACAAGACTGTTAATGGCAGTGACTCTCCATTACTCACAAATGGAAACTGCAAACCTGCCAGACCTCCCAGGCCTGCCAGACCCCCACCTCCCACTCCCCGCAGACCCCCGTCGGTAGCCGGTACGTTTGTGGGGCTGGGCACTCCTTGAGTGAACATAACTGTTTCTAGTCCTGTTATTTAACTGCATTTTTTGATGGTAAATTCTTTGGCAGGTCATTTCTGAAGGAGTGTTTTTTAGCTTGCTTTTGATCCATGTTGTTTAGTCGTTATTCCTATTACTGGAAGTTTCCTTCTTCCACATCTGCTCAGTGGTGTTGCGGTGATGGTGCTACAGAGAGCAGAGCTGGGAGCAGGAAAACATAAGTGAATGCTGCTATTGCACTAAGGCACCCACTGAGGGTGACATGAAATCTGCTGAAGGACTCTCAGAACTGTCCCAAGTTGATAATACTGGGCTCTGAAATACTAATTATTGGTTTCTACAATGGCAGTTAAATTCTGTGAAGTTGCAGCACTTAAAACATTCATTACTCTTCCATGCTGAAATGAATAGATTTTTTTAAAAATCTGTTTATTTAAGAACTACCTGAAGACCAGTAGTTCTGAAAAGTTATTTGATGTTTTTGGGATAATCCCTTTACCCTCATACAGTGCAATGTTTCAGTAGTCTCATTATTACAGTTGATAAATGGTAGGTCTGGATGGGCCCTGCAATACAGTAATTACTTTAAAAGATCAATCCAGTGCAGTTAGTTAATAAGACTTGACTTGTGTTCAGCTTCTAACCCCACCCACCAAATGGCATTAAGATAAAACTGAAAACGTTTAAAGAATGTCTGTGTTCCCATCCCTTTGTGATTGTTTCTTTCCATGGAATATTGAATCTTTTCTTGAGAATTTTATGCCTATCATCACTTAAATTATTATTCCAAATAATAAATGGAAAATTCTTTAATGTAAGAAAGTAGTTTTTTGTTTATCATCATTTAATATTTACAGAAAGCAGACAACAAGATAAATATGATTATCAGAA
This sequence comes from Atrichornis clamosus, assembly GCA_013400975.1. NCBI lineage: Eukaryota > Metazoa > Chordata > Aves > Passeriformes > Menuridae > Atrichornis > Atrichornis clamosus. The sequence goes on along the minus strand of WBMZ01010926.1, from coordinate 35,092 downwards.
ATATCAAAATTGTGCTGTTGATGGCAATTCTTGGATTAAAGCATTTTTACAGTGAGACAGAATTGCTCTTTAGTTTTTGTGTGAGCTGCAAAACATGACTGTGGAAACAGCAGTTCTTGCAGGTTTGCTTTTGTGATGTACAGCTTCTACAATAGATGGGTGATAAATGTCAGTTAAAGGCTTTTTCTCTTCTCTCTCTGACATCACAGCAAGTGCAAATGGTCCTTCATCCACATCCACAGAGAGCGATGGGGCCAGTGCAGGATCACTGGCAGGTACAGCCTCAAACACCCCTTCAGAACAGAGCCCTGAGGGGGCAACAGCCGCCACCACAGCTCCTGCCACTCCTGCCCTCACCACTCCTCCAGTGTCAAGACAAGTCCAGCCAGTAAATCCTCCACCTCAGGCCCTTACTACAGTCAGCCAAGGTCCTCTTCCACCTGGGTATGGCTTTAATGACTTCATTCTCCCTGTGTGTGCTGATTTTTCTGGTTTTGCTTTATTTTACTTACAGTAGGTGTAACAAAACATAGGTAACATCTGCCTTGTGCCGCATGACGAAAATCCCCCCCCATACGAATTTGGAGTTTTTATAACTGTTTTATCTGGTCTGTCTTCAAGCATTTGAGGAAATAATACTTTTGATTCTTATATGTTCCCCTGTCAGTGTAACATGGGTTTTAAATAGTGTGACAACTTGTCTTCAAATTAGAATGAAGTCAGGTAGGAAAATACGTGGTACAGATAAGTAGAAGAAAAGCTGCTGTTAAGTTCATAGTCTACAACATGTCCTGAAGATTTGGACTTCGTACTGCAGCTCCTGGGAGAAGCATGGACATGCTGCTGTGCTTTTGGTACACGTGGAATTTGTCAGATGGTCGGCCTGTTGCCTCAAAGCTGTGAACTCTAAAGAAACAACAGCAAAATAGTTTCTGTACTCTCTGAATGAGGGAAAGCAAAAACTTCCCAATGGGAATAGTGTAATTGGTGAAGTACCTGCTTTAATTTGCAGGTAGTTGAACCAAAAGATGGGAGAGGTCTGAATTACCGCACAGGATAAATGAAATATAAAAGTAGTCTTGAAAACCTTGGTTGTTGCTTTATCATTTTGATTTCAAGAGAAATGGCAAATTAGTGGTGGGTTTTTTTCCCTGTGCTGTTACATTTGATGCAAATACAGGGGTGAGTCATTATTCCAAATGCTGCATATGCAGAAAATGTGACCAGTGCCCTTATGGTGAACTCTCCATATACTTGATCACTGAAAAATTTGCATATTTTAAGGATTTAAATTGAATTAATGCTACTCTAAAAGAGGATTATGATCTACAGTTGGCTCTGTTCAACAGGTTATTAATATACTTGATATGGAATACAAAACTCTGCTAAATTTGTATACATAGGCATGAATTTGATCTTCAGTTTCCCAGAAAGGTGATCATGTACAATGTTTTTTGTATTTTAATTGACAGAGAATCACTGTTAATATGAATGGTACCACTGTGTGCTGCAGTGCATTCTGGTGCATCTCATGAGCCAAGTGTTAGTTTTAAGCATTTTATTTAGAAATAAGCATTTAGTGAAAAGAAATGTTTCTCATCTTTATGAGATATAGATGAATGGTTGGAGTAGTTTGATCTGGAGAAGGTTACTATTTTTTATGTACTTCCAGTTGGGAGCAAAGAGTAGACCAGCATGGTCGAGTGTACTATGTGGATCATGTTGAAAAAAGGACAACGTGGGATCGGCCAGAGCCTCTTCCTCCAAGGTGAGCCAGGATCATGGTCATCCCAAATATGTCTGGGTTTTTCAGGGATTAGCTGCCTGATAGTTTGCTAAAGCTAGAAAGCATGTTTGTAAATAGAAATGTGAACCCACTACAGATCGTTGCTCCAGGTTGTCTTCAAGGAGCACATATGGAAAAGACTTCAATGTCAAAAATAACCAAATCTGAATTTCCTGTCAAAGATTAAGCAAGTGTGTCTTTACTGTCTGAGAAACAGCTTTCAGTTAAAGACAGCAGACACCCCCAAGTGTAAAAGAGAACCAAAACCACAGAAAAGTATTTTGGGACGGAGGTAACTATCAGCTTGACCAGGAATGCTCTTGGTTATCTCTTATCCTGAGGTTACTGTTTGCAGGCCTTTGATCTTGTCTCAGGGTTCCCAGCTACTCATTTACTATGCTTGTAGAAACCAGCTTTGGTTATTAGACTTTTCCAGCTCTTGGCATCAGAACAGCCAGTGATGTTAGTTCACAGTTGTTCTGTGTTTCTTATTTTTAACAGTATAAGAAAAATACAAGAGTTGTTCTCTTGCACTTTTTTCATCCTCAGATGGTTCACACGCTATAAAGAACTACAAAGTGAAAATGTGGGCTAGTAAAGAGACCTTGGTATTAAAGAACAAAAGCTGGCAGACAGTCTCATAAAGGGAGTCCACCTGTCATGTTTCAAGTTATTTTGAACTCAGATCAACCAGTGTATTGCTTAAGCTTACTCAGAATGGGAATGTTTTCTTTCAGGTTTTGGAAGTAGTACTGATCTCATATGAACTGAATATTAGAAAAAAAAATAAGAGAAAATCAAACCAAAACAAAACAACAAACCCAATGCCCAAACCTTCCTTTTCTGCCAAATCAGTGTGAGGAAGTCTTGTACTGAACAGCCCAAAATGTCAGGGGTTTTGCTGTGTTTTAGGAGAAACCAGCAGATTTATATTAGGGGCTGGGTGGGATAATTGCAGTGATGCCAGCACAGTATGGACAGTGGTTTAGGCAGCTCTTGTAAACTATTTCAAGAAACCCTAAAAGTACAGTAAATGGAATGAGTCTGACTTTGTATAGTATGCAACAAATAAAAGTGATTCTCCTAAAACAATTCCAGCTCTTGCATAATTTTAGCCTAGGGTACAAGGAGAAAAAGCTGCTGATGAGCCCTTGCCTTGTTTCCTTCCACCACACTGGCCTCCAGGTGCCTCTGAGCCCTTAAATTGCTTGCTACTGACAACTGTGGCTTGTTCTTTTTTCCAAAGCTGGGAACGACGAGTGGACAACATGGGGAGGATTTACTACGTTGACCACTTCACCAGAACAACCACGTGGCAGAGACCAACGCTGGAGTCTGTCCGGAACTACGAGCAGTGGCAGCTGCAGCGCAGCCAGCTCCAAGGAGCCATGCAGCAGTTCAATCAGAGATTCATCTATGGGGTGAGGGACACAGGGATGCCTCTAAGGGCTAAGGTGGTTTTGCGGTTTGGGCACGCTTGTGGGTGACCTTTCCCCATGAAGACACCAGACTTTGTTATGGTTTATGGTAATACAGTCTCTGTGTGTGTGGCATGGCAGGGAGTGCTCTTTGTAACCTTAGTTCGTGTCCTTACAGTGACTGCAGGCAGCAGATGGAGTTTAGTTGTCAGCTCAATATAGGGCTTCTCTGATAAAATTTATGTACAATATTGATAAAGCCTTTGGTTCAAATCAAACTACGGGTTAGTAATAAGCTGGTTTATTTGACTGTATCTTGTATTGCCTGAGCCAAACAGCTGAGAGGTAAGCAAGCTCACAGGCCATACATTTCTGCTCTGGGTAAAATGAACTGTGCACAATGAATGTTAGGAGAGCAGGGAAATTGAAAATAATCCTTTCAGCATTTTAAATCAATTGTTTGGCTCTGATGAATAGCAGACTTTAGATCACTCCAACTCCTGCTCATCAAGAATGGTGTAGGTTCTGAATTTGCTGTATGTGTGAGAATAAAATGGGGCCCGTAAGTGGTGGTGGGGAAGACTGCACTGAGTGCAGGAATGGAGTGGTTTGGGTGCTACTGTACTCATTTCCTCCTGCTTAGGCAGGGGCACTAAACAAAGAATAATTATTTCTTGGCACTGTAGTTAATTAAGCATGCCAAGGTCAGTAAAATAGGCCTTCTTTGTGGAGAAAAAGAAATTGTTGGCATCTTTGCTTATGTGCAACATTAACAAAAATGCATTTACTTCAGTAATTCAGGATGGCTATGATAGAACATCTGAGAAGCAAATGACGAGTCATTAATGCCTCATTTGTTTGTGTGACTTGCAGAACCAGGATTTTTCATCCACACAGAACAAAGAGTTTGATCCTCTTGGCCCTCTGCCACATGGATGGGGTGAGACTGACTTGAATGTGTTTTGTAATGCAATGTAATTAAACATTAAAGCATAGTTCTGCCAAATTATTTGTCAGCTGTTCTAGGCTAGTTGTTAAAAATTAAAATCTGGATTAAAAATACTTTAAAATTAGATCTAATCAAATGTGCTATTATAAGAGTCCCAGCAAGGTTATGCCATTTCAAAGCAGTTTAGAAACTATAAAGTGTTCTGGTTTATTGTAACAAGTGTAATAGCTGCTTTGACACTGTCATCCTTTTGTGCCTTTTTTGTTAAGCAGGATTCCCCCCATCCTGTTCCTGCTAAATCAGGCTCCAAATCCTCTCTAAATCAAACTGCCAAATTCCCTCTCCAGGACAATTCTTGGAGAGTTTTGTTGGTCTGAAAATGTTTTTTATAATGACAACTAACCACTTTTTGACTCGCCCCTCTCCCTGGAATAAATTTGTTCTTGTACTTTACAAGGTTGAGAATTTACAATTGATACAAATTTGGGTGGGATGTAGTAAAAAAATAGAAGTGCAGAGCTGCTTGCAGGTGTGACTATCAAGCAGATATAAAAATTCAAGTTTTATGATGCACAGGAAAAGCTCTCAGAATTGTGGAATTTTGGAGCAAGTAATTACTTGGCAGCATTGGAGCTGGGTTTTTGACTCATCTGCTTTTCAAACAGAATTTTTAGTCCTGGTATTGATGCAACCTTGTGCCATAAAACTGTTGTTCCCCTCACTTATGCTTAGGTACATTACCTATATAGCACTTCAAAAAAAGGTCTTTAGGCTGGCATTGTCCAAGAAATAGCAAACTGAGTCTCCACATCATGTGGAATTCTGCAGTCAGACTCATAGGCAAGTGTCTGCTGCCAGACTTCTCTTGGAAACTGAAGCTTTTGACCTGTGGTAGTCGGATTTTGGCCTATATTTGTAATTTATTTCTCTTGCAACACTAAATAAATGCAGAATGGTACAGAAGACCAAACCCCAGGGCATTTCTTACAAGCTGTGTTGAACCATGGACATATATTGACCTGTCTGAGAGAAAATCTAAATGTTTTTTCTTGGAAACTGCATTTTTTATTCCCTGCTATAATTTGAACATGAAACCCTTGTACTTTCTTGATACTTCTGTGTACATCTGTTCCCTCTTCTGTGTTTGCTGTCTGTGTTTCTTGTCAGGCACATTACAATATTTGATGCAGCTGGAATTTCCTGTGGACAAAACAACTCCCATTTTTCTTTTTTTCTGATTAATTTTTCCTACAATTGAAAAAGAAATGACATAATAAAGAATGATGTCAATGAAAGTGAAAATATGTTGGGTCAGAGGAGATGCAGAGAAACCTGAGGACAGGAGAGACTCTGGCAGGGTCTGGTGATTGATTGTATTTATTTGACGTAGTCTCAGCAATACATTAGAAAGGGTATTGATTTCTTTTTTGTCCTTCTACACCTTTTCAGAAAAGAGAACTGACAGCAACGGCAGAGTGTATTTTGTCAATCACAACACACGAATCACTCAGTGGGAAGATCCCAGGAGTCAGGGGTAAGGAATCAGTTACAGCTTCATGTATGAGGAGAATGTAAATGAGATGAAAATATAGGCAAGGAGTGAGAGTGAGCCAGGAATTGCTGGCCCACCAGTGAGCCATGGGCTGAGAGCTCAATAAAAAGTTAAGAGGTATTGGCCAAAGTGGAAACTGTCACAGTATTACTTTGTAATGCTACGATTACCAGGAAGGCCTTGGTCAGCAATAAGCTCAGTCCCCAGAACAGCTTTTACTCTTTATAAGTAATCACATATGTCTAAACATTCGTGTTGCTGGAGGAGGGAGAAATTGCTTTTGTGTGATGATGGGATAGTGCAGAGAGTCTTGAATAAGACTTTGTTTTTTTCTAGACAGACACAGAATCACAGAATGATTTGGATTGGAGGGACCTTAAAGCCCATCTTCTTCCACCCTCCTGCCATGGGCAGGGACATCTTCCACTATCTCAGGTTGCTCCAAGCCCTGTCCAGTCTGGCCTTGGACACTTCCAGGGATAGATAAGAGATAGAAAAAAACCAAACCCAAAAAACTGCAGCACCCTTCATCACACCTTTTTAAAAAGGGGGAAAATAAAGAGACAGAGAATCTGAGGCACTGCTAAAAACACTGGAGTTCTGTTCATTTTGGGCTCTGTCACTGCAAGTCTTTGAGGTAGGAAATGGAGGCAGGAAGCTGAGAGTGAAGGGTATTCAATCCCAACTGCTGTTAGAGCTGAAAATTTTTGTTTGGTGAAGCAATTTCTCCTGTCCTGCCTGGAGAAGGACGGGAAAGGGAATAGCCAAGGATGTGTGAGAGGGGTAAGAGCTGTAGCAGCCACCTCAGCAGCAGCCAACTGTGGAGAAGAGTTACTCTGGGAGCACCCCACCAACAGAACGTTTGTGCTGCAGTCAGGGTATTTATGGAGGGAAGTCACTGGGGAACATTTCACAGTGATACTACTCAGGTCTTCCAAATATATTGAGATCTACTCTTGTTTATACCAAAACTGAGTTGGAAGTTGTCAAAAAATTATACATGATCGGTATTTGCATTTTCTTTGATTTTTGTCATTCTGAAATATTTTTGGCTGCTGTGATTATATATCTGGTACAAAAAGCTACTTATTAAAATTGTGTCCGTTTTTGAGTAAAAACCTCATCGTTAGAAGATATAATTCTGTTGTTTGTGGAGGAAACAATAAACCTTGCTTACATTTTCCACTTAAGTTTCTTTTTGCTTTTATTTCAGATGGTGCAAGTAAATGAGCTAATGTTTTCTTAACCAGTCATTTCAGTCTAATTGAAACCTGACTGCAAATTTAAGAGGGGGGGAAAAAGCCAGAATAAATCCAAATGGAAACTTTCTCAGTCTGCAGATTTTCTAGATTTTCCAAAGTTTTTACTGTCTCAGGTATTGTTCAATTGACTTTGTTAATGAAGTTGATCAGTAATCATGTATTTTCTTGTATTCATAGTCAGTTAAATGAGAAACCGTTGCCAGAGGGCTGGGAAATGCGATTTACTGTGGATGGAATTCCGTATTTTGTGGATCACAACAGAAGAACCACTACATACATAGATCCCCGCACGGGCAAGTCTGCTCTGTAAGTGTTCTTAACATTATACTAAGTTTTCAAAAGTCAGGTTTAGCACACATTCTTTATGAAAGGCTTGTATTTTTCCTCTTATTAAATTTTAAAGGCAGAAAGTTTTACATGAAGCTTCTTAATTACCTGGGGCTTTTTCATCCACTGCTAATTCCCTGAGGAACACAGAGTTCTGTACACTTTAGAATCCTTCTTGCCTTGTTGTGTATGAGATTGGAGGGTAATGGAGGAGCTGCCTCTGTCCTGTTGATGACCAGATCCCTTTCTTACAGTTACTGATCTCTTGAAAAGAGACCCAACTCTTTCTTTCTTTGATTTTTTTTTTTTTTAATGAGCCAAAATGAAGTTGTAACCAGAATTGACTTCCCAACTTAACTGAATGTCATCACATCCTTATTGTTAGAATCTTTTTTACAGTTAATGATCAGGTAGTGTTTTAAATGTACTGCTAAGCATTCCACAATTTACAAAGGAAGGGGTATTTTTAGTTTAAAAACAAGAAATTGCACCCCAAAATCAAAAAATATAACTAAGAGTCTTCCAACTAGATAGCCAACTAAACCATGCAGCTATATAACTAATACATTTGCAGGCTTTTATTTCAATTACTGGAAATTAATTGTTTTCGTCCTTTTGGTTGCAGAGACAATGGACCCCAGATAGCTTATGTGCGTGACTTCAAGGCCAAGGTCCATTATTTCAGATTCTGGTGTCAGGTATGGGTTCATTTCTTGGCAATATTTGCTTGCATTTTTGGGTTTGCTTACATGCTTTCAATACCCTCTTCAATGCCTTCCAAGTAAACTACTCTAAGGTTAAAGGTGAGTTAAATTAGGAGGGAGTAAATACGGGACTTGCATAAACTCATCTAAGCTTTAAAGTGAGGTAAATTACAGCTTTAAAATGATTTAGAATAAAGGAAAACATCAATTCCACTTGTTTTTTAGAAGTGATGGATTTCTGAATAGCGGGTTTTTTCTGCTGTTAATCTGGGAATATATGCAGGCACAGTATTTTTAATACTAATAGTTATTAGCACAAGATCTACTTTCTTTACAAATATCCACTTCTGGTAGAAAACGCAGGGCATTTGCCACACAACAGACATGTCTTAAGCACTGAATAATAAACTGTGATGCACGTTAGGGTGCTCTAATATAATGCCAAATTCTAGTGTGTCAGTCTTGGTCCTCTAAACTCTTTATATCAAGAGATGAAGTAACTGGGTATTTAGGAAGAAGTCTTAGGTTTAAATGTTCCAGTTTCCAAGAGTCAGTGAATTATTCTTTGAAAACAGTGCAGAGATTAGCCTAATTTTTCACTTGGGAGCTTGTGCAATATAACCTGAATGTTCTAAATTTTTATTAAATTAAGAGAATCAGAGAACGATTTGCATTGGAGAGACCTTAAATAATCTTGTTCCAGCCCCCTTCCATGTGGAGGGACACTTCCTGCTATCCCAGGTTGCTCCAAGCCCTGTCCAACCTGGCCTTGAGCACTTCCAGGGATGGGGCAGCCACAGCTTCTCTTGGCACCCTGTGCCAGGGCCTCCCCACCCTCCCAGGGAAGAGTTTATCCCTACTATCCCATCTAATCCTGCCCTCTGGCAGTTTAATGCTGTTTCCCCTTGTCCTGTCCCTCCAGGCCTTTGTGAATTGTCCCTCTCCATCTTGGCTCCTTCAGGCACTGGAAGGCCACAGTTAGGTCACCCTGAAGCTGCTCTTTTCCAGGCTGAACAATCCCACTTCTCTCTGCCTTTTTTCATAGGAGAGGTGCCCCATCCCTCTCATAAATTCTGGGGTAGAAAGCCTTCCTCAGTTAGAATATATTATTGATCTTCATGTTTTCCAGTATCTTGTAAGAGTGCAATATTTAACCTGTCCTAAGCAGCATCTGGAGGCGTGTGTATGTCTCTGTAGATACCAGTGTTGGAGGCAATTTGTTCTTGGATTAAATTGTAATTCAGATACCTTGATTACTGGGTTTATTTTATATGGATTAATGAAATTCAACTGTACTTTTTAATATATACAACAAATAGCAGTACAAACTCATATTAGAAACTTTAAATGATGGCACACTTCATGTCTAAAAAAATTTCCTTTCAGCAACTGGCAATGCCACAGCACATAAAGATCACAGTGAGCAGGAAAACATTATTTGAGGACTCGTTTCAGCAGGTATTGTATTAAAACATGGGAGTAATGGGTATGAAGATTGAAGTTATTTATTGTCACATGTCATTCTTGATCCTTAGGTATCTTGCAAAAGTTACTTTAACAGAGATTAACAAAAAAATACTAGTTCAATAGTTAGGCTGCATTCACACTTATCATGCTAGAATATGAAGTTCTGGTACTGATTCATCTGACAAAGGTGATTTTTAATTTTTCCTCAGAATGCTTTAAAATTTGAGTTAATTTTGATGGGAGCACTGGGGCAGAGCAGTGCCTCATTCTCAGGATGTTTTCATGTTGTGCTTATGTTTATTGGTGCATTTTTACCTCACAGTGTGTTATACTAGCATGGCTGTGTACCAAAATATATTAAGATGCTCTTAGTCTGGGTATCTTGAAATGAGTAATTAATTTTTTTTTAAAGCAAAAATTATTAATTACGTTTGGATTATTTGTAGCAATATTCTTGTTAAGGTCTGTAGGTTAAATTTTTTAAATTATTAAATCCTCTGGTGCTTGTTAGAAAATAGTAATAATTCTGGCCAGTGCTTATAGCTGTTTCCTTAAAAGAATTGATTGTTTTTCTTTCACTAAGATAATGAGCTTCAGCCCTCAGGATCTCCGAAGACGTTTATGGGTTATTTTCCCTGGAGAAGAAGGTTTAGATTATGGAGGTGTTGCCAGGTAAACTACACCGAAATGATAAATAATAACTTGTTCTCTAAGTGGTGATGTGAAGGCTTCCCCAAAGTAGACACTTAAACTGCCGTGCTTTTACAATAGGAGTGAGGTTTATTCCCTATCTTTCCTTGGAAGATCTGAGGAAGGCAGTTTTGCAAGATGTGTTTGCATGTCTTAAAAGTGTATAAAATGATTTTCAGTTTGCATTAGGAATTACTTTAATCATCTCTGTGATTAAAGAGATGCAGTTTACTGAACTACAGTGAGCCTTTGACACAACTGTTAATCTCAAAGTAGAGATTATAGAAAAAGTGAACATAAATCTACATTTCAATCCAAAGTCTTCACTGGAATGTATTTTAATTAGCATTCCCCAAACCCTGCTTGTTTAGATCCGTGATAGACTTGTAATGTGCTCATTGAGGTAAGAGTGGGTTTTATCCAAATCACTGACGGTTGTGTATCATTGCAACTTTGCATTTTAATTTGTAATTTGCTGTAGTTTCCCTTTGGTGTCAGTGTGGGTCAGCTGCTCTCTGGGGAAGGAGGCAGACTGTGCCAGCAAGGGCCTAAGTCAACATGAATTAGCTACAGTAATTTCTGCTGTGATTTATTTTGAAATGTGTTTTTATTGTTTGTGTGATTTCAGGGAGTGGTTCTTTCTGTTGTCACATGAAGTTTTGAACCCCATGTATTGCCTGTTTGAATATGCAGGGAAAGATAACTACTGCTTACAGATAAACCCAGCCTCTTACATCAACCCAGACCACCTGAAATACTTCCGATTCATCGGGAGGTTCATTGCCATGGTAAGTCCTCAAGTAGGAAGAACGGCTGTCCTGTAACTTTCCTATTGATAAATACTGTGCCATCAGATGGATAATTAAACAATCCATTTTTGAGTTGAAATTACCAAGTGTTTGGATATAACTCCTGTTAATATGAGCTAATTCAGCATATTAGCAGTCAGGATATTCAGACTGGTTTAATTCTTCGGCTGTCAGATTTCATGGGCACAGAGTACAGAATGTTGACATTTTAAGCATTGAATCATCCTTTGCATTATTTTATCTGTTTCTGTGTTCTTCAGGCTTTGTTCCATGGGAAGTTCATTGACACTGGTTTCTCTCTGCCGTTCTATAAACGCATCCTAAACAAGGCAGTAGGACTCAAGGATTTAGAATCTGTTGACCCTGAGTTTTACAATTCTCTCATCTGGGTAAAGTGAGTTTGACTTGATTTTGTTCTTGATGTAGCAGTGCAATGTTTTTGGTTGTCACTTATGCCAGGAAGGAGGTGTAAATCTATTACTAAAAACCCCACTGAAAAGTATAATCTAACATTGCAGAGCAGTATGGAATTTTTACTGTAACTTTAGATACACAAATAATGGTTTGTTAATGCAAAGCCTTTCTGATTCATTGAATATTCTGTGCAGCATCTTGTGTTCTGCTTTTGTTGGTTTTTAGTAATTCTAGTTAGACATACAGATGTGACAGTCTTGAACATGGTTAGAAGTAAAATGGCTTGAGTAAATTCAGCTGAGACTTTCCAGATACTGATTAAAAGAAATCAGCAAAAAACCCATTTAATGTTTCTCTAGTACCTGGTTTAGTTAGAAAACAAAATGTTTAGTGCTACAATAACACAAAGTTAACAAAAGTAGTTTATTATTTACTATCACAGAATTCTTCTGTTAGTCACAGTTGCAATTTGACTTCAGGGTTAGTATTGAGGATTTAACGCTTTAAAGAAGTTGATGCTCATGCATTTTTCTAGCAGTCCTGGGTTTTTTGCTCCAAGCTTAATGATTCCAGGCATTCCTACATGCAGCCTTTCACATCTGCATGGTCAGGCACCTCTCTGTCCGTGCTCTTGTGGAGTGCTCCTCTTCCACTCCTTTGCAAATTCTTCTCCAGAGACCAGCAAGTAAAACAGGTGTGGAGTTTCTAGACCACAATTATTTTGGAATTATGTATTATAAATATTTTAAGTAATAATTTTAAAAATCCCATCAATCTAAAACATTGTAATTCTATACTGATTTTGTCATAGGAGGATGCCAGGATGTTGTAGTCCATGGTTGACGCACACCATTTGTTTCAGTAACGTAGATGTTTTTTCTTTCAGTTAAAAACAGTTAAATAAATTAGAAGAAAAAGAAAGATAAATTCAGTAAATTTTTTTCTTCAGATACAGTAAAATCAATTTAACAGAAAAATCAGTCTTTCTTGTGACTAGAGACATAAAACATTTTACTTAAGAATCATACAAAGAATAGTTTTAAACATGCTTTGAAAAATTCATAAAAGGTGTCAGGATAGATTGGCTTTTGAAATGCAAAACTAAACATAAAAGCCAGGATTTTCATCTCCTGTAGTGGTGATTCTTGGAAGGCTTATCTTGAATAATGAGGAGCAGAGAAAGCAGCTTTATGAGATGTTTAAGAATTGAGATAGGAATTTTGTTTGGTTTTCAGGGTAGCATGTTCTGTACTCCATGGATGTACTGCTAATGTGCCTTCATTTTAATTCAAAGCAATTTCTGTGGTGATAGAAATCTTCTAGGCTGGAGTCCTGGAAAGGCTTTGCCCCTTTGAAAAAACACTTAAGGATGTGAAAATTGGAGAAAAGCCTTCAGACCTCCAAGGGCTGCACAGTCCTCTCATTCCAGGCCCAAACTTCAGTGTAGCTGAGCCTACTTGTCTGCAGTGCTGCAGTCCCTGAGGAAAGAACTGCAGTCATGTCTGTCAGGGCAGGCATAATTTTGTTCCTCACCAAAAAAAAGTAAATTTTACAACTTTGCAGGAAGCTTTCAGTAGTTTTGAATTTCCACCAGGTTCTTCTATCAGGGGGCTGTTTTTCTCATTCCCACAATTTTGAAGATTTCACAGAATCACTGAGTTGGGAAGGAGATCTTTAGAGATCATCTGTCAATCCTCTGTGCTCAAACTGAGCCTGGAGCATGTAGCTTTCATTTTAAAAGAGATGGATGATGAAATAAAATCAGCCCTTCATCTTAAGCCTGCCCTCCTCACCCAGGGTTTCATGCAGCATCATGTATTTTGGAAAGATGAAGTTCAGAAGTGCAGTTGTATCACAGTGCTCGATAAACCACAGCCATGTTTTCAAGACTGGCATTTCTGTGTTAGGGGTCAGGGCAAATATCTTGATTTTGCACTTTATTTTGGAGGAAAATGGTCATCAAAACCTCTGTATATGCAGGCAGTTCTTCACTTTGCAAAAGCATGTATCAACATATGAACTCCAGTGTTGTACCTGTTACTCTCCTGACTATTAATACCTATAAAGAGAAGAGAGTTTATTTGAGGAGTGTTTGTTGGCTGTAGATTCTTCCTGTGTTAAAATTTCTTAAGAATTCCTCTTTAACAGTATTTGTACTTTATTAACTTAGGAGTATGGGATATTTTAATTTTAGCATATGCCTACAAACCAGTGCCATAAATAGGCTGGAGTTCAATACAATTTATTAAGCTCGCAAAGTCTTTCTCAGTTGCTTCTTACCTGCTGTTTCCTGACAGTGACAGCTACACTTTAACACAGTCCTTGCATTACCTGAGAGAAGAGGCAATCATGCCATGGAACATGCTAAAACTAATGGCTGGAAAGCTTCTGTATTCCATAGGCATTCCACTAATCATAGTCAGGAGGTCTTGTGCCAGCCTTGTGATTGCTAAATTTCAGGGTAGCACTGATCAGGAGTGCAGTTCATGTGTGCACATTGGTAAAATGAGTCAGGACTTCTTGCAGGGCCGTAATTATTGTGTAAGGAACATTTCCTTATCTTGACTGTTTAGCTCCAAACCTTTTACCTTAAGGTTCTTCATACTCATCTCATCTACTGTGTGCAAGGTTTCAACACAGTTATTTAAAATTACATTTTTTTCCTTCCAGAGAGAATGATATTGAAGAATGTGGCTTGGAAATGTTTTTTTCCGTTGATAAAGAAATACTTGGTGAAATCAAAAGCCATGATTTGAAGCCAAATGGTAGCAACATTCTGGTCACAGAAGAAAATAAAGAAGACTACATCAGGTAAGAATAAGTGAAGACTTTAAAATACTCTCTGTCATTTGCGTTCTTAAGTTCTAGCAACAAAAAACTGTGTCATCTGAAGTATTGCTGAATAATTGCTGATGCTGGCAACAAGTGACAGTTATTTGAAAGAGGAATATTGATACAAATAAGTTTCTAAAATCCACTTTTCTTAAAGATTCTAATTAGAAGAAAGTCCACTTTTTCCCTAGAGTTCAGATTAGCAGAACACCGTGACAAGAATTGTGAACGTCAGGTACTTCATGAAAGCCTTGTGTGTGTTCATTTTTATAATTACAATGTTTCATAGCCTGCTGATGTTCTAGCCAGCCATTTCTGGTACAATTGGATTTTTGGGGGGTTGGTTTGTGTTGAGTTTTTTTGAGAACAGTTTTGGATGCTTTTGTGAAGATTCTTATTTTTCAAAGATACTTGGAATTGTTATTTTATCTGAACAGGTCTTGTAGTTGTAACAGTGTTATGAATGATGTCATAGGTTGTATTGTCATAAATTAAGGATCATATTTGCAGCACCAAAATGTTTTTAAACAACAGATTAAGAGTGAAGGATCCTAAGAGCAATTAAGGAATAAAAACGTGAGCAGTGACCTGCTTTGTCCTGAAATCCCCTCCTTCCTCAGTGTGCAGCAGTGCAGCAGCTCTGATTTAAGGTGTGAACTTCAACATAAAATCTTGGAGGATGTGCTTGCAAAAAGAAAAAAGTCATCACACATTGCAGGCACAAACTAAACTGAACCACAGAGAATTTTCCTCTTTGTTACAACATGTTCTGGGAAGGCTTTTCCACAGGCAGGGGGAGGGAGTCGGGAGTGGATTCTGTTTTCATCACTTGAGAAATCTGCAGACATTTCAGTGACTCCCAGAAAAGGTGGTGTTTGCATAAGAAACACACTGGCATTTGGCAGGAGGGAGGATCTGCAGAATATAATTCTTTTCTAGTTTCTAGGAACCCAGGGAGAGCTTGGATTCCAGTTTCATTCAGATTCTTTTGTCTTCAAGTCCTGCTTTAAGACCCCCAACTTTCTAGGACTGAAATGAGAAATAGCCACCTCTCCTTTAGACTCCAGTGCTCCTGACAGGCTAGGCTTGAATTCAGCATAATATCTGCTTCTCCCTGGGTTCAGGTTCTTCAGGTCTCCTGCCTGCTTTTCACCCTTTTATTAATGGAGAGTGGAGTTTCTGCCACAGAGCAAAGTTTCATGATTAACAGAAACAAATATGGAACTTTCCAAATGGACGTAGTCACTGCTTGGTAAGCTGGCAGTCCTGCTGCTCTTCACCAGTACAACTTGACCTGTTTTTTACCTTGTCATGGATAAGAACTGAGATTTCTGGGGAGAATATCAGACAAAATCAGGTCTGCGTTTTTAACTTTCTTCAAATACGTCAGGACTGGGTTAGCACAGGCCATATAAATGATCTTTGTGTGTCTTCTTTTCCAGGCTGGTAGCAGAATGGAGACTTTCCCGAGGTGTTGAGGAGCAGACACAGGCTTTCTTTGAAGGCTTCAATGAAATTCTGCCACAACAGTATTTGCAGTATTTTGATGCAAAGGAACTGGAGGTAAAGGATTGTTTGGCTGTTGCTGGATCCAGGTCTTTACACATAAAATATTTAACTCCAGTTAGTGCATCTGAAGAGCAGAACTAACTAAGGCTGACAATTCTGTTTTATAGGGAATATGGGGGAAACTTCATGGAGTAGTATTAGATCAGTGTGTTTTCCTTAACTTTCCTCTTTGCAGCCTACTTAGATGTTTCTAAAGGCCAAGATTCTGTCAGTAGAAATTTCTTGCTGAATTGTTTTTGTGATCCTGAGTAATTTGATTTGCCTGTGTTCAAAGAATGAGTAACCTGACAGAATGGGAGATAAAACCAGATATGCAGTGGATGGTTGCATATACATTGAGCCAAGTTCTCAATTTGGGTTTGATCTCTCAAAATTACACTTTCTGAAGCATCTGTTCAGTTTTAAAAATAAAACCATCAAAACAAAACATCCCATCCCTAGTGAAGAATTGTATGGCTGGGCAAAGATAATTGTTCTGGCTTGAATGTCTGTGTAGAATGCCAGAATGGTTTGTGTTGGAGGGACCTTAAATAATCTTGTTTCAGCCCCCTTCCATGTGCAGGGGCACCTTCTACTATCCCAGATTGCTCCAAGCCCCATCCAACCTGGCCTTGGACACTTCCAGGGATGGGGCAGCCACAGCTTCTCTGGGCAACCTGTGCCAGGGCCTCCCCACCCTCACAGGGACGAATTTCTTCCTAACATTGCAAGCGATTACTCCATTTTTCACAACTGAAATGCTCTCTAATTTGTGGCCTCTCCAAATGCACTTCATGAACCATCATCAATCTTTGTTTATAGAAGTTTTGGATGAAGTTTAAAATCAAAACTAAGTGTGCTGTCACTGCAGGTTGTTTCTGTGTGGGGGTCCAGTTGTGCTCTTTTGCTATGTGGGAAGTCACAGAAGGAAAGTGATCACTTGTACTCGTGTGCTTATTTCCCTTTCTCTCCTCCAAAGGTGCTTCTCTGTGGAATGCAAGAAATCGACCTCAACGACTGGCAGAGACACACCATCTACAGGCACTACACCAGGACCAGCAGGCAGATTGTGTGGTTCTGGCAGGTGTGCAGACTTTGCTTCATTCTCAGACCAACAGAAGTTACAGAGCACAGCTACAGCTCAGTGAGCAGTAGTCAGAACACTGAACACACCTGCAGAGTGCAGATAGAAACTCTTACTGCTAATCCAGCTGTTGGAACAGCCGTGGTGTTGTTTGTCTGTGGATGGTGGTGATGTGAAAATCTGCATATTGAATTTCTCCCTAAATGTTTATTTCAATTACTGTTTTTCAGTTTGTGAAAGAAATAGATAATGAGAAGAGGATGAGACTCTTGCAGTTTGTGACTGGAACATGCAGATTGCCAGTGGGAGGATTTGCTGACCTCATGGGTATGTATTAATAACCCCTCTAATGCAGGAGATACTTTTAAAAAGAACCAAATTACATATTTATGGCATTGTTAATGAATTTTATATTGAATGCTGTTTTGTAAGCCCTGCATGTACTTGAGCTATGATGGAAAAAGAGATGGAAGGAATGTATTGAGCTTTGTATTGAGCTTCAAAATCACTTCAAATTGATGCATTTCTCCACATGCATACTTTGATCCAGGCAGAGCTGTTTAGTGAGACAAATGTCCCTTCTCTGTGCAAATAATGGTAATCCTGTCTTTGTTTAAGCCTTGCGTGCCTCAGGTGTATTATATAGTGATACAAAGGTAGCTGGACCTATGCCTTGTCTCTTGGAATTTGTTACAGGGAGCAATGGACCCCAAAAATTTTGTATTGAAAAAGTTGGAAAGGAAAACTGGTTACCTAGAAGTCATACCTGGTGAGTACACAACAAATCAGAATATTAGTATTGCTCTGTTTTTGCTGACCACAATCTGCTTTGAGGTTGTAGTAAATGGGTGATATGCTGAAATGGTTGAGACTCTGTAAAAGCAAACACAAATTACACCAATAAAGTGTGGTATTGAATAATAGCTGAACTTCTGAAAAGCTCTTGTGGCATAGAGTGGATTCCATTGTCAATTCCATGGATTTGTGTATTACTAAACATTTAAAGTAATTAACAGTATTGTCTAACACAGTTGGGATTATCCTTTGTTATCTATCACTGCACTCCTTAGTGAAACAACCACATTCACAGACTTCCCTAGAGAAAAGGCCACTTCTACTCATTTCCCCAGGTTA
Organism: Atrichornis clamosus; assembly: GCA_013400975.1. NCBI lineage: Eukaryota > Metazoa > Chordata > Aves > Passeriformes > Menuridae > Atrichornis > Atrichornis clamosus. The sequence continues at coordinate 17,116 of WBMZ01010926.1, read as the reverse complement.
GTGGTTGGTAAAAACACACAAATTTTAAATTTCAAATCTGAATGATTAATTAACCAACTAGGAAAAGTCAGTGAAAACTATCACTGTTTGAGCACTGGAACCCTAACCTCTGCCCTCAGAAATGCATACATTTATGTCAATATTCAGCTTTTGCAGGGTATAAATTCCTGTATCTATCCCTGGCTGAAAAAATTCCAATCACCTTTGTTCATAATGGATTTTTTGTGACTGTTGAATTCTTTTTCAGTATTTAATTTTTTTTATCTTTCAGTTTCAATCGCTTAGATCTTCCACCATATAAGAATTACGAGCAGTTGAAGGAAAAGCTGTTGTTTGCAATTGAAGAAACAGAAGGATTTGGACAAGAGTAGCTGAAATTTGCACCTTGAAGAATGTGAACTCAACACGATGTATGTTCTTCACTTCTTCTGCTTGTTGCACACTTCATTGTAAAGTAGACTTGACTTGGATTTATTTAACAATACTAATGTGTAAATAAATTGATGTTATCCTGAGGTTATCCACATTAACTCTGGATTTCTACTGAGCACTTTCAGAAATCAAATGAGCAATCAGATATGGCTACAAGTGACTAATAACTGAAGTAGAGGTTTAATACAGCTTTGGGCTCTGCTTTGTTTTACCATTCATTAATTAGAATGTGTCCTTAATGACTGACAGATTTTTAACAATAGTTTTGTCTTTCCTTTTTAGTAGCATTTTTGCTACTGATGCACTGGGAAGTTCATTGGTAGCTGCAATGCTGCAGCAGCATCCTGAGCCTCTTCACAGCAGTGTCAGAGCCAGCCTGGATCCACCTCTGTGCCGTGAGCAGCTCCTTTCCTTAAGCTCCTTTTTCTAACTCAAGTGTGGCCAGACTGTTTTTCCCTGCCTGGAGTCTGCTCACGTGCCAGCTGGACTCAAGCTGCTGTTAAGGGGATGTCAAACTCTGGCACAAATCCAGGGCATAGCTTCGCTTTGGTTTATCCCAATCCTGCTCCTGTCAGCAAAACACACACCTGCCCAGAGTGTTGGAACACTGCTCTGTGCCCTGCGAAGGATTCTGAGCTTTTGCTGTGTAACACGTTTTAACTTTGAAACCAATATTAACACTGTGGTACTTCACTTGTTTTGCAAAAGACAAGCCCAGCTGGGATTGCACTGATTCCATTGAGGTTCCTGTTTGCAGGCTGATGTTGGTCAGCAGTGTTAATGGACATTCTCCTCGGTGTTTTTCCTACATGTTGCAGTCAGTTTGCTCCGAAGAGTTCGTTGGGCTCTCAGAAGAGGTACAAAACACCTGGATTCAGACAGTGATCGTACTCATCATTTCTGCGGATCAACTCATGTGTGAGCCTGGCTGAGGCCGAGAGGATTAGAAAGTTCAGACACGGATTACAGGTTTTTGAAAAGCTGGAGCATCAGTAAATAGTTCTATAAAGTTTGAAACTAAAGTTTTGGGGAGGTTTCTACGCTAATTTGCCCTGAGCTGCTTACAGCTAGTAACTTTTGTAGCGAGTTCCTGTTGGATTAACAACATTTTTTATTTCCTTTTAGAATCTGTTAATTCTTTTCTGGTTTACAAGAACATTTTGCATTTTACTGCTCCTTTAGACTGAATGCACTTTTTGGGTCTGGTCAGCCCTTTCCCTGCCCAAAGGGAGGAAGGCAGGCACCAGTGGAATGATCTGTAGCCGCAGTGAGAGGTGACACTTGAAATAACATGTAGCACATACTAAAGCAAACCTGCAGCTCAGGGCACTGGGGCAGGAGCTGCATTTAAAACTCTGAGATGACAGAGCTGAAACAGGACAGTGGGAAAGTGTAAAAACTGAACATTCAGTCTGGAAAAGAGTATTTCTTTCCTGCTGTCTCATCCATCTAAACTGCAAGAGGGAAAAACTGATTCAGGCCTAAGAAGAACCAAGACACTACAGGTTTTAACTGACTTCACCGGTGAGTCAGGTCTCAGTGATAAATGCTTTGGGAAGGCAGGAGGGTGGGACTTGTCAGGCTGAATAGAAGGAAGGCCCAGGGAGAGTTGCTGATGATACAGAAATGCCCCTCGTTTAAAGTTTCATTGATGGTGAGGATTAACCTTCATGGTGTGGCTGGGAGGAGAATTGCCAACTTTCACAACATTTGGATCTATTACACTATACAGCTCATGAGGAAAAACAAAAAAGCCTTATATATATTTTCTGTTTATATTAATTCTTACAATGAAATGTAGTTATCTAACATATTTACAAGAGAGATTAAATTAAGCAAGGTAATGCAAGATTAAGCTATGAAAAATAGTCTATGTTCTGCATATTGCTTTACGATTCATGTAGGGAACCTAGAACTATTGTTCATGTATAAATATCACCCAAAAGGCTGTCAGCCCTATATTTTTAAAATAAAGAATAGTTATAATTGAAATAGCCTTAGCCCTAGTTCTATAGGGTTTGGCTGTTGAATATTTTTATGGTTGAAATGTTTAGTTCAGGAAAAACATACCTGCTTGTATATATTTTTGATGTCCAGGATTCCACTTATTCCATTGTTTCTTTAATTTAAATGGCATGTTTATTTGTCTTTTCTGCTGTACCAGGTTGGGAGAAAGGGGGCTGGATATCCCAAGCACCAGATATGATTTAAAAATATTGCAAATAAAGAATTCATTAAGAGGGGGAAAAATAATCAGTGAAAATTTGGATTTGGCCAAATATAAAAACTTTAAAGCAACTTTACAGTGCTAAATTGGCAATATTTCTGAAGGCACAAGTTCAGATTCTTTAGACTTTTGAATACTAAACAAATCTGTTAAATTTTTACAGCATGTTGTGTAGAAGTTTAGAGGAATATAAACCACTGGTGCATTTTTCAGTTCTTTCTGGGGATCTGGTGAAGCAATACAGGGATGAGCCCAGAGCAGCTGCTATCCCAGATAACAGGTTTTTATGGATTGGATTTGCAAGTGAGATTTTCAGCAGAGATTAATGAATTTGTCTCCCAGTGCTTCAACTGTTTTAGCAACCTGAGCTGCATAAATTCATAGTATGTCACAAATATACTTTCATATGCAACTGTCAATTGATCTTAATTATCAAGTATTAAAAGAACTTTTATTTAGAATTTTCCCTCATGAGAATGACGTCAGAAAATGAAATGCTGAGAATTAACAAAGCCTTATTGTTACGAGTAGCTCAGGAACTGTTCATATACTAATGATGTGCACAGTAAATACATCATGTCTTTATCTGATCTAGTATGGAAGTTTGGGGGTTTTTTTTTAATCCAGTTGCTTGTGTTTAAAAAAAAAAACACTTTTTTTAAAATTATTCTGAGAAAAAATTTTTTAAATGCTGGGGGAGGTTGTTTGTTTTTTGGTTTGGGTTTTTTGTTTTTTTTTTTTTTCATTTTATTACATGCTGCACTGGATTTGTAATCCCAGCTCTGTTATGTTGGTATCTCCAGCCCCCTTTTTGTGGTGTCTTTTAATTTTCTCCAAGAATCACTGTTTGTGTATATGTGCTCTAGTGAACTCGTGTAGAAACTGGGATCAGCAGCACTGGATTGTAAAATACTGTACTGAAATTCATTGTCGATATTTCCTTGCATTGTAATTTCAAATACTCAGGTAACTGTAACAGTATCTCAGTAAGTCAAATACTTTTATAAAACTACTTAAAGAGCTGGTGGTCTGGTCCTTATTCCTTGTGTGTGATGAACATCCACCTGGAAGTGAATTGTCTGTGTGCTCCTGGGGTTGGGGGTCAGGCTGCCTGCACTTGTCCTCCTGCAGCGTTCTTTAGGAATGGTTCTTTCCCGAGACCTCTTCTGCCCTTGTTGATTCCTTGGAAATTGATGAGGAGATTTTGGACACAATTCCTGGATATTTTGTGCTTGTGGGTGCTGCCCCAAGGAGCCAGTGAGGGCTGTGAGGCTGCTGAGGCTGAGGGAGGTGGTCTGGAGGGAGGTTCTGGAGGAGCCCCAGCTGTAACATCTCCATATTGTAGCACTCCTGTAGGGATAACAAAACTGAGGAATCACACTGCAGGTGGTTAGGATTTACAGAATGCTACCAAGGAGAGGGGAAAACCTCTGAGACCAAACCAGGCTTGTAGTGTCCCTGATCCTCCTTCAAGGGAGAAGGGGCATTTACACCCTTCCTGACATCAGGAACCCCTCGTGATGGCCACGAGCTTTCCCAGATAACCGGGATGGGCTTTGCAGTGACATTCCAGCTCCTCGGCACTTACAGGGACGTCCCATCTGGTCGCAGGGGCCTGGTTATGTCCAGTTTGGTCAAATGGTCCCTAAAAGTCCCTAAAGTGAGGGTGATATTCCTAGCTGCAGACTTCCCCCTGGATTCTGCCTCTGCTGACACTCCCAGGTGTTCCCACAGGCTTGGTTAGCACAGTTTTGTTAGAGGCAGCAGATGCCAAGGATGATTTTCTGTTCCAGGTGAATACCTGCAGTAACTGCTTTTTTCTGCTTTGCAAAGAGTTGCTTCCTCCAAGCTTTGAATGGAACCTCTTAAAAGCATCCTAGTAAGTTGTGCAAACCCAAAATCTGTCACTGCTTTGTGCAGCTTTATGTGAGTTCAGCTACAAGGGTATTTCACATATATCTGAAGTTTATTTAAAAAAAAAGGCAAAAATGAACCATAATGCCAGTGTATGATAAATGTACATCTCAGTTGCACTGTTGTGTTAGGTTTTTTCTGTTTGCTTGGATGATGATGTTGGTGCTCATGTCAGCACCAGCTCTGGGTAGGGGTATCAGAGGTTTTGTTCATGGCAGGATGAGAATGGTTGTTTTAAAAGGTTAAATAAATCCATGTTTGGTTTGAGTGTCTGATGGCAGCTGTGCACTGCTTACTATTGTCCAAATATTACCATCACAGCTGGCACTAGAAGTTAAATCAGTCCATGGCAAAATTACTTGCTATAGGCAAGCTGTAAAACTTGCTGCTGGACTGGGAACAGACATTAGAATTTAACTGAATTAGGTTGCAGAGCTGTAAAGAGCCACTAGAAGAGGAAATAGCTGTATCTCTTGGATCCTAAAGGAGGACTTTTTCCTGATCTCTGGTAATGCCTGATCCCATGTCCATTCTCAGCCTGTCAGCCCAGCAGTGCACAAATGACAGGGCTCGTTGGAGAAATCTTGTTTTCTCTAAGAAGAAAGTAGACCCTGAGAGACTGGAAGGGTCAGTGAGCTTACCTGCGGTGCCAAACCCTGGTTTTCAGAGGAGGGAAAAGAACCCCTAAAAACACTTTGTGAGGACATGTTTTACATTTCACCCAGCAAACACCAGCACTCTGTGACTGCTGTGGGAGCTGAGTGTGAGCCCAGTGTCTGTTCAGCGCTTCCAGGATCGCAGTGCTGAAAGAGGGAGCATTCAAACTGACAGAGTAGGTTTAGATGGGATACTGAGAAGTAATTCTTCCCTGGGAGGGTGGGAAGGCCCTGGCACAGATTGCCCAGAGAAGCTGTGGCTGCCCCATCCTTGGAAGTGTCCAAGGCCAGGTTGGACAGGGCTTGGAGCAACCTGGGATAGTGGAAGGTGTCCCTGCCCATGGCAGGGGGTGGCATGGGATGGGCTTTAAGTCCCTTCCCACCCAGACCATTCTGGGAGTCTGTGATTCACTTCTAGCAGAGCCTGAGGACAGGGTGAAAGTCCCAAATGCTGCAGTTGTGTGTGTAGAACCCAGCTGGGGTTCTGCAGGATCCAGTTCTTCAGTGCATTATTTTGTTTTGCCATCAGACTGAGGGTCATCCCTGATTCTTCCCCCGAGGGAGCTGAGAGCTCATCCTTTCTCACTGGCAGGGGCAGCAGACACTACTACCCTCAGGCCCCAGATCCCCCGGGCTGTGCCAGGGAGATTCCATGGGTTTGGGGTACACCATGCCTTGGAGTGGCTTTCCGTGCTCTGCCCCTGTCCTGAGGGGCTCTAGTGGCAGCCGAGGGGAGCCAAGGGGCCATGGCCTTTGTGGGGAGAAAGAACTTCCCACACCCATTATCACGGAATCATAGAATGGTTTGGGTTGGAAAGGGCCTTAAAGCTCATCCAGTGCCACCCCCTGCCATGGGCAGGGACACCTTCCACTATCCCAGGGTGCTCCAAGCTCTGTCCAACGTGGCCTTGGACACTTCTAGGGATGGGGCAGCCACAGCTTCTCTGGGCAACCTGTGCCAGGGCCTCCGCACCCTCACGGGGCAGAATTCCCTCCTAATCTCTAATCTAAACCTACTCTCTTTCACTGTGAACCAATTCCCCCTTGACCTGTCACTTCAGGCTCTTGTAAATAGACTCGTCCCATCTTCCCTGTAAGTCCCCTTCAGGCACTGGAAGGCTAGGGGTTCACACTGATGTCCCTAACGCGGGATCAGGGACCGGCCGGGTCCTCGAGAGCTGCCTGAGGGATTTGGGGCGGGAGTGGAGATTTGGGGAGGCTTTGGGGGGATTTGGGGGTGTTGGGGCGGTTTCCCCGGAGCGGTCCCGCCCCGTGCTCGAAGCGCTTCCGGGGCAGCGCCGGGGCCGAGACGGGGCGGAGGCGGCGGCTCGACCATGGTGGGTGAGGCCGGGCCGGGGTCTGGGCGGGTCCCTGTGCCGCCCTCGGGGGTCCCTGTGCCCCCCGGCCCTCGGGGGCTCCTGCGGCCGGCGCAGGGCGGGGCGGTGCCGGTGCCGGGTCCCCCTCGGGCCCAGGCGCTGCCGCGCGGGCGGTGCCCGGGCGAAGGCGAGACCCCGCTGCGGGCTCTGTGAGCCCCCGACCCGGTGGGTTCGTATCGGGTTCTGTGTCAGGGCCCGGGCGGGGCCGTGCGGGGCGGGGCGGGGGCTCGCTGGGCCCGGGGGTCCCCCCAGCGCGGGGCCGGGTCCGGCGGGTCCCGGCGCTGCCTCCGAGGGGCTTCACCGGCCCTTCCCGGCCCGCAGGCACTGCGGGGAGCGGCCGAGCCCTCACCCCATCCAGCCCAGCCCTGTGCTGGGGAGCGCTCCCGACGGAGCCTGCATCTCCTACGGCTGCCAGGGCACCATCCCTGAAGCTGGAAAAGCAGTCAGGAAAAAGAGCCTGGGTTTGGCTGTTTAATATTCCGTGAAACGCAGGGTATTCGTTCTACTGTGATCGTGTTGGAGGTCTCTTCCCGCTCAGATGTGTTGTTGGCTAGTGCATAGGGATGAAATTGGAGGTTAAAATACGTGACAAAATTTGTGAAGAAATAAATGCTGACTGAAGTTATAGATGGAAAATTGAAGTTATCTAGTAAGATGTGTTTTTTAGGTAAACCTAGGAGTTCAGGTATTCCAGATGAAAACAGGAAGATAAAGGCTGCTGTTGTACATACAGCAAAGGGTATTTAGCAGAAAAATGGTGGTGGGGGAGTGTTTATTCTCCTTTTCCAGAATGCACCTCTCCTCTATGTATTGTTTCTTTTAATTATTCAGCCCTTTATTAGAATAGGTTCTGTGTGTTTCTCAAGTTAAATATATAATTTTTTCCCAGTAATATTTTTGCTGGTCTGGTGAGCTGCACTGGCTTGAGGAGGTGCTGGACAAGCCCCAGAGTGGGAACAGGACACTTGAGCAGCAGTGAACTGTCAGAGCAGATCACCCACCTGTGAATTAGATGGTGTTAGAGGAAATTAAAAACTGGTATCATTCTCTATGGATGCTGCTTTGCATCATTATTAAGGTCCTGTGAAGAAAGTATTCAATTATTTGGGACTTAATTAGTGCTGGTAGGAAGGCAGGAAATTAGTTCTTAATTTTTGAATAGATTTGCCACCATATTTGTCTCGGCGTTTGTACATGCTGTAGCTTGTTCTTTGTTTCACTTCCCTTTCATTTGAGAATAGTCCCACATTCAGAAATGATCAAGAGTTTTGTTGAAAAGACTTGAATTTTTCTGTGCTGGATCAGACAGAAAAACCTCTGCTTCATAGAGACCAGGTCAGGGGGTCCTACCTCTTATGAGCCACAGGTTGTGTTAACAACAGCACCCTGAGGAAAGTGCTGGTAGTGCTGGGCTGAGCTCGTGTTGTGTTGTTGGACAAGGTCTCTTCTCAGGGAACAGGACTGGTGACATCTTTGTGCCTGTTTGCTGTGGGAGGAAGTGGAGAGGGTTGTTCAAGGTGCCCAGGGAACATAGCCTTGGCCAAATGCCACATGTGAGTCTCATCTGTCCTGGTTCAGGTGATCCCTGTCTCCCCTCCTAAACCAGTTCTGTGGGACTCTGTCTTGCAGGATCTGAAAGATGTTACTCGTCTCTGTTTTCTTTCATTGGAATAAAAGATGCCAACTATTCACCCAGCTGTGGAAAGCAGCTCAGGTGCAGAGGGTCTCCTACCCTACTACAGATCCCATAGTTACATTGTGATGGATGTGTTGTAGCAAGGAAATTGTGCAGAATGTACTGAAACCTCCTTTGATGGTTTTTATAGAAAAGGCAAAGGGACTACGAGGGACTATTGCCTTTGCATTTTCCTTTTTTAAGTTGTAAATTATTGGCAGTGGTTATAACCTTGCAGCCATCCCAGCACAAATCAGAATTATAAACAAGTAATGTTAATTCCTTGGGTTTTCCCTCACTTCCCTTACTTGTAATTGCTCTTGGCATTCATTTGATAAAAGAGAAGATAATCTTGCACCCAGATTTTACCTTTTTCCTACTTTTTTCATAAATTCCATGTATATTTTCAAACATGATTTTTGTTTGACACCTAAATTGTAGCAGTCTGACTGCAACTTCCAGCGCAAGCCTTCGGCAGGAGGGTTGGGAAGGAGGAGAGAGGGGAGTTCCAGGATGATAATCACAAATGAGTGAAGAGCAAAGGCAGATGGAAAATAACTGGAAAGGTCATGCAGAAAAGGTGGTACGAAAGTACAGACACTTTGTATAGACCAGTTTAGGCAATATCTCTGTGATCATCCCTGCGCAGCTTTGTTTTTGGACACGTTATTCCAGAGCTTGGGTGGGAGGCAAACAGCAGCTGTGACCTGCACCCATCTGTGCTTTCTCTTGCAGGCTGAGGTGGAGGAAACACTGAAGCGAATCCAGAGCCAGAAGGGAGTGCAGGGAATCATCGTGGTCAATTCAGAAGGTGCTGTGTCAGCCTCACTTTCCTGAGCTATAACTTAATCCAGCCTTTGAGGGCTGCTGCTTGTACCACTTGCACTTACCTTAGAGTCTGGCTTAGGGAGGGGTTTTTCTGGAGCCCAAGCAGACAGACAGTAGTCAGGCTGCAGGAGAAAATTGGCTTCCCATTTCTGCCAGCTCACTTCATTATTTTAAGAAATAAATTAAAATAATTTGCAAAGGTGTTGAAATATTTGAGTTATGCCAGTGTTGGAGACTGGGTCTGTGAAAACCTTTAGCAGTAGCACTTAAGCTCTCATAAGATGTGAAATCTTGCTGCTGGGCCTGTCCAGAACACTGCTGGCCTGGCAGATTCCAGTTCCTTAATGCTGTCTCATGATTGTGGCCTCATGGAACTCATCAGCAGGTTGTCTCTTTTTGGAGTCACTGAAGGGTCCTACAGAGCAACTTCTTCAGAGCACCTGAATACACTGTGAGCAGTCCAGCATCTTAAAATTGTGTGATTATCAATTAAAATTGAATATTTTCTGGAAATAATCCTTAGAAAAAATAGCAGTAGCTACAGATGGATATACTGAGGATCAGATCATGCAGCTTGGCTCCTGCTCACTGCTTTTCCATGATGGTGGGTGGGTTGTGCTCTGTGTGCTGAAGCTGCAGTTACTGGAACAAACCCCTGGATCTGCCCTGCAGAATTTGGTGCTTGGCTGCTGCGTTGTCCTGGCACTGGAGGTGGAGCTGGACTGGCTTTTAGTGGGAAAACACATCCAGTGGCTGGCTGAAGTGTAAGGGAGGGAAAGCTCTGGCTGAACAGCGTGTCTCTCGTGCTGGCTGGGGATCACTGAACCAGGGAGCTCCCAGGCCTGCACCACCTCTTACAGCTGAATGTTGGAGCCTCAGCCTTGGAACTGTGTGATGCAGCAGCTGCTGTCCTCCATAATCACTGATCCCAGCCTGGCCTACCTCAGTATCATTTAACTGGTGTTTGGGAGCTTTTCTGAAAGGAAAAGGTGTCCCCAGTCAGGAGAAAAAACTGCAACATTTTTACTTCCTCTCTCCTCTACAGATAATTATTTTTGTTATTACTTATTTCTATTTCTAATTCTCAAAATGCAAAAGTAAAGCACTGATGCTACTAGAGGCAAACAGTTCTCACCTACACCTGTGGTCCCAGATCTCAGCTGTCCCACATCTTGTTTCTGTTCATGTTTCCCTCTTGCCTTCAGAGAGAACTCTCCTGATCCCTGGTGCGGTGACATCTGAGGTTGGACCTGGGGTCGCCCAAGGCTGATGTGGTTCTGGAGGTTTGTCACTGAGCCTGGCTGTCCCTTTCCTGCAGGTATTCCTATCAAAAGTACCATGGACAACAGCACCACCATCCAGTACGCCGGCCTCATGCACAGCTTCATCATGAAGGCCCGGAGCACCGTGCGCGACATCGACCCCCAGAACGACCTCACGTTCCTGCGCATCCGCTCCAAGAAAAACGAAATCATGGTTGCTCCAGGTAAGACAGAGAGCAGGAATTGGGGCATCCAGCAGGATTGTTTCCTCGTGTGACTGACACTGTCAGCCTGGGAGAAGTCTGCCTGCTGCTTGTGTTCACATGGGATAATCCCTTCTTTCCAAGAAGCTGCTGCACTTATCTGGAGAGTTGAAAGCTTTTATCATTGATCTAAGTTTGCTTTTTTGTGATTGAATGTGGCAGATGACTTCCCTCATTCTGTGTTGATCAAAGTAGAAAGTATTAGATAACGTTTGACAGCGTGCTGTACCCTCTCATGCTTTATTTTTCAGTATAAAACCCCAGGATTTGGAAAGGAATATGTTTTGAGAGCAATTTCCATTCAGAACTGTGGACTGAGTGATAAAACGAAACAGTCCTGATTTTCCAGTTCTGGGAAAAGTGTTAGAACACATTGTAGCTATAATCATGAGTCATGGTGTACAGCAGCAGCAGCAGCAGCAACAATCTTCTTTTCAGGAAACATCCTCAGTATTTCATGGAATTCTGAACGGGGAAGCAGCGAGATGAGTGCAGGTCCCCAGTGTGGCAGGAATTCAGTCTTGTCCTGTGCACTCCAGGCTGGTGTGGTGCTGGTGCAGAGGCTGAGCAGGGGATGGCAGCTCCACAGGCTGCTCCACAGGGATGGGTCAGGGCAGATCTTAACACAGGCTCTGCTTGATGGTGAGGCAGCCTCGGATTTCCACAGGAAGGATGGAAAGAGAGGGATAAGCACTGCTCCAGAGGAAACAGCTGCAGCCCCCAGCGTGCCTGTGAGAGAAGGGAAGTGACCACCTTGCACCAGTGGGGCATGTGCAGTTGCTGTTGTTTCCTGGCACAAACTGGGTTAAATTCAGCTGCCTTGGGAACGTGCAGTTTCTAAAGCTGAGAATTTTTCTCAGTAAAACCCATGAAATAAGTGATCTGACACGTGCAGCCTGTTTTGCTCCTTGAGAATGGATGGCAGGGCTCTGGAGTTCCCACAGTGCATCAGTGAGATATGAAAAATAGTGAAATTTGCTGTTTCTGTGAACAAATATCAGCAATGAAAGAATAATTTTCTTTTTTTTTTCTCTCCAGATAAAGACTATTTCCTGATTGTCATCCAGAATCCAACTGAATGATTACACTGACACAGTCTGGTTTTTTCCCTTTGCCCAACATTTTTTTTTATTTAATGATAAAGAATAGAGCATTAGTGTTAACTGTGCTGTGCCTCTTCAGTAAGGTTTGGAAAAGTGAAAACAGGTGGTTTTGTTGTCTACAAACACAAAAAATGGCATTTTTTGTATCACAAGTCATTTTGAGCAGGAGCTGGTGAGTTGGAATTGGGCAGTAAAAAATGCGACAGATTCTTTTAATAGTTAAGAAGATAATATAATAAAATTCTAATAATAACCTAAAAAGGACTATTCTTTATATGCTTCCATGCTTCTGTCACCACTGAGCTCTGCTTTTACACTATTAGTTTTGAATGGCTGTAAATATGACTCTGCCTGTCCTCTAGTTCTGTCTTACTCTGTTGGTTTTACTTCAAAAAAATTTGTCCGTATCAAATTAAAAAGTGTCACCAGTGACTTGGTTTTGTCTTATGCATTTTTCTTCTGAAGATTTTAAGTGTTCTCCTGATTGATGGAGTTTTTCTTCAAAAAGTAGAACTTTCCTAGGTCTGTTTCTGTTTGTCTGTTGCTTTCTCTAAACAAGGATTTAATCTGAGTTTGTGTGCTGTGCACTCACAATTGCCTCATGTGTTGGAGCATTCTCCTACCACGTTCCTTCCATTTCAGACAGAATTATCATGGCTGAGGAAGGCCACTGAGGCCACCCATGGGAGCTCTCACACTGTCACAGCTCAGTTAAGTGTGATGTGGTATCTTCCTTTAGTATTTTTTTATTGATGCCGTTAAGGACAAAAGAAAGTCACATGGTTCCTCCAAAATACTAAAGGAGTTGTTTTGATGGAGTTTTTCTTAAAAAAAAAAAAGCAGGGCTGGGGGTGCTCCAGGCAATGCAGCTTTGGAGACTTTGGTAAAAATGTTGGTGTTGACTTGGGCACTTGTGGCTTTCAGAGCCCAGCAGTGGGTGGGGTGTAGGGACTCAAATAGCCAAGGTAAGCTGCATGTTCAGTGGTTTTTCTGTGCATTTTCAGACCTGGACATTAATTTATGGACTGTGTGTAATCTTTTAGGTGGTGGTCATGACTCTGAGGGTCAGAAATGCCCTTTGAGGCCTGTAATCAGTCCTGCAGCATCAGAGTTTTGTGTGGCTCAGCTGCCGCCGTGACTCAGTGTTGGTTGTTGCTGTCCATGAGCTGTTTCTCTCTTTATGCTACGTCTGGTTCAAGCCATTCCATCAAACCAGGGAACAGGGTCTGGAATCCTACTTCACCTTTGGAGCAACTCCTGATACACAGCAGCTCGTATAATGCCTGTGATCTGCAATAATTGAATGCTGTCTCCCAAAAAAATAGTCTCCCGGAAGCTGAAGTCTGGGTAATAACTGAAGAGCGAGGCAAGGCAAAAAAAAAAGTTACTTTAGTGATCTCTGTTTCTTGCTGTTTGTAACCCAGATAACAGTTTCCTTGGAGGTGGTGACCTGCTTATGGGTTTTGGCCTTCCTGAGTAGGTGGCAATGAACAACCTGCAGTGCCCTGCATTCTTTTGGACACTTCCTTAAGTTTTGTGTCATAGGAGCTTGGGACAGAGAGTGTTGAGGTGGTTTTTATTTAAAACAAGCTGTAATAAATAACCCATTGCAAACCAAAGATCATGACCCTTTTCCGGGTTGTGTTGAGATCATAAGCTTGCAGTGAAATGACTGAATTCCTGCTATGTGCTGGTTGATTGGAGGGTTGGGGTTTGGTTTGGGTTGTTTTTTCTCAAGGATTGAGAACAGCCTGACATGAAATATACTTGGGAATTTGAACAAAAGGGTCTTTAACAGCTGGGTTTGGAGTCTGGGGGGATTGTCAGATCCACCTGGGCATGGCTTAGGCCATGTAGTGCCACCTTTACACCAGCATCAAAAGTTAGTTCAGATTTATTTTTAAAAAAGGATAAGGGGTGAAGGAATCTGAGGAACAACTTCCATTTAGTTACTATGGAACAAGACTCTTTTATTTGTATCAGGAGCATCAAAGGGTCACAGAGCTCTGACTGGCAGCAATTTCCCTGTGTGTAAGTCGGGAGAGGGTTTCACTTTCCTTAAGTTACCTTTAACAGGGTCAAAAAAGAGATGCATAAAGTTCAGTTTCTTATCCTGTGCTTGGTGGATCTGGGCCTGATCATTTGTATGGTAACACTACTGTCAAATTGAGGAAGAGTAGAAAATTATCATTATGGTTCCAGTCCTTTTGCATAGGCAGAAAGCACGTGGATCACAGGAGGGTCTGAGCAGCCTGTGCCACCTGCACTTGGAGCTGCTCTGTGCTGGGGCTGCACTGGCCTGGTTTGCTGTCTTGGAAAAGTCAGTTTTGGTTTTGGTGGATCTCTCGCTGAAGGCAGAGGGAGCATCAGCTGCTGGAAAACAAACCCTGAGGCATTAACAAGGTAATGAAAGAGAGTTTGGGGGATGGCGCTGGGCTGGGAACAGCAGCATTTGATGCTCAAGGCTGTGTTCTCTTGTGCTGCCTCTGCTCCAAGATAAGGCTCTGGCAGAGGAAGGGAGGTGGCCCTGTGAGAGCTGTGCTTGTAGACGTCTTCTGTGGATCTTGTGTTGGCTCCAGTGCCCTCCCAAGCAACTCTTACCTGCCTGAGGTGGCTGATGACAATGTCCTTCACATGCAGACACTGAGGAGGTGTGGCTGCCCCATCCCTGGAAGTGTCCAAGGCCAGGTTGGAGGGGGCTTGGAGCAACCTGGGATAGTGGAAAGTGTCCCTGCCCATGGCAAGGGGTGGAATGAGATGAGCTTTAAGATCCCTTCCTATGCAAACCACTCTGTGATTTATGTTTGATCATGTCTTAGCTACATCTCTAGAGCGTAAAGGCAAAGATCCTCACACCAACAAAGGCTGGCCTAAAGTGAGCAGAGCTACAGCAGCTCCTGGAACCCACCAGCTGCAGGAGAAGCAGAGGCAGCCGGGGGAGAAGGGGCAGGAGCTCGGGCACTGCCCTGCCAGCAGGAGCCTGAGCATCAACACAGTTCTATTGACAAAGGTACACTTCCTTTACCAGTGTTACAGGACTCCTTTAGGGAGATTTCCCTCGCTGGCGTGGTTTCACAGGATCCAGGAGTGCTCATTATCAGTGGCGGTTACCCTGCGGAATGCTGGCATGCAGGAAGCTCGTTGTTGATTCCAGGTCATGTTAGGACAGCTCGCTGGTGCCTTAAACCTTTGACTGATCCGGGGGCTTTTAGATCTGAAATGCACCTCCTTAAATAAGGAGTTTTGCCAATGACATCAGTAAGACCAGGCAAGGGAGGCATTAATGTGTGCAGGATTGTTCAGGAAGCTGAGGGCTGAAGGAAGAAGTGTATAAATCATACTCTGCTGTATTAGAAGTAAAACTTCTTGATCCACATCCCATTTCTATAGGTACATTACCATGCTGAGAAGCTCCAGAGCTTCCATGAAATGGGGTGTTTTGTCCCTGTCTGAGTGTCTGAATAATCTTCTGTAGAACTATGGCCCCAGTCCTGCAATGATGTCTGCATGGATAAAAACAGGGGTTACATTGCTAAATTGGAAACATTTCCACATTCCTCTCATCAAAAAGAGGTTCACACTTTATAGCAACAGTAATAAATCCCTTTGCCTGAGGATGAAGTCTGTAAGGTTCATCACTTGCCAAGTCTGATTCAACATTCCTGCTTTTTCCCTAGGTATTCTCTGATTAACTGGACCTATATCAGAGATTAATGTTTCTACTTGTATCTTAATTATGAAAGTGAATCTGAAGAGTTTACACTTCCTTACCAGTCTGTGCTTGTTTAACGAGTGATTGGTCAAGGAAAATCCATGACACTGGCCATGAAAGTGTTTCCTCTCTTGAGTAAACTCAACAAGAAAAGATTTTGTTCAATTCTCATTAGACATAATTTTCTTTTAATTGGTACACAATAATAGGAGCAGTTCTTTAACAGCTGCATCTCTCATGTATATTTTTTACCAAGGTTGTACTTAATCCCTTAACGTTCTGTGTTCACTCCTGTTTTGTGCCAATTCACTGTAGCAATGAGACTTTGCTCCGACACGACACAGCTCCTGTCACGGCATGCAGTGAGGAGGGACATTAAACCTGGCTCTGGGTGAAACACTGACGCTCTGTTTGCAGTTGTTTTTGATTCATTTATCAGCTCCAGAAATAGCTGCCCTATTTGTAGTCGTGCTGCGGGGCTTTAAAATATTCAGCATAGATGTGGCTCTGAATGCAGCAGGGAAAACAACGGGCTCGTTAGCAGGGAGATGATCGGGGTAGACATGGGAATTGCAAATGTCTGAGTATCTACATGAGGGTACTTTATGTCCGGGTTTGTTGGCTGGAATTTGTGGTCTGAGCTGTCGTGGCTTCGTCCTCGCATGGTCCTTCCCTTCCATCCTCCTCCATTTGCTGCCTGGAGCTGGCAGCAACACTTGGAAGACGTTTGATCTGAGATGTCCAGAAGAAGCCATTGCAGGCCGGAGTCGCGGACACCTCTGTCCTGTGAGCACCTCTGTAAATCCCAGCCCAGGTGTACTTCTGCTGCCTTAAGTGAGGCCCTCTGGTGCACTGCTCCAAGACCGGCAAAAGTGCTGGTGTTTGGGGTCATCTCTGAATAAACCATTATGTTTTCCATCGGGAAATGGTGATGCTGTGCTATGGTGTTCCTGACTGGACATGGCCGTCCTGATGTCACCAGCAGCTTTCTGTCATGTTGGGGGCTTATAAAAAAAGAAAGGGGCAGATAGTCATAGGACAAGAGGGAATGGTTTTAGACTAAAAGACGTGAGATTTCCATTGGCTATTGGGAACGAATTCTTCCCTGGGAGGGTGGGGAGGCCCTGGCACAGGTTGCCCAGAGAAGCTGTGGCTGCCGCATCCCTGGTACTGTCCAAGGCCAGGTTGGACGGGGCTTGGAGCAACCTGGGATAGCGGAAGGTGTCACTGCCCATGGCAGGTGGGGCGACTGGATGGGCTGCGAGGTCCGTTCGAAGCCAGACCAGTCAGTGGTTCCATGGTTTTTATGGCCCCCTGGTCACCGGGGGGCTTTGGGCCCGTTCTGAGCGAGCTCCGGGGGTGGGTGGGGCCCCGGACGGGTCAGGCCCCGCCCCGGAGGGCGTGTCCCGGTGACGTCACCGCCGCTCCGCCGCAGCCCCAGCGCAGACGGAGCCGCCCGCTCGCGGTCCCCCCGTCCCGGTCCCGCCGCGATGCCCTCGGACCGGCCCTTCAAGCAGCGCCGCACCTTCGGTGAGCCGGGACCGGCCGGGAGGGACCGGCCGGGAGGGAGGGATGGAGGGATCTGCCCCACGCCGCCCCCGCCGTGCTGCCCTTCGCGGCGGCCCCGCCCGGGCTGGGGGCTCGGCCGCCGTGGGTCCCGCCGGGCGC